>JANIJG010013990.1:12136-27309 GCA_024611175.1 Megaceryle torquata | reverse complement strand
AATTGTAATATTATCATTAGGGATGCAGAAGACTACTAGCATTTTTTTTTTCATTTTTTTAAATATATATATATAAAATATCACTAGTGGACTGTCTAATTGTTTCACTAGAAGTCACAGAAATAGAATTTGTATTTGTGGATGTACTTACACATAAATTACAGCTGTAATTAGAGCTGAAGATACAATTTAAAAGAGTTCTTATTAAATAGGAAATCTAGAACAGTAAAACAAAAAAAACCCCAAAAAACAAAAAACCCCTGAGATATTAGAAGAACTTAAATTGTGTGATAAGCTGAAACTATTTTCCAAATATTATTTGAGAGGAACAATTTTTGAATTAGTATCTTTCAGGATTGAGTAACAGTTTTCCTACTGTTATAATTCAAATACTATAGAAACTTTATAGACATTGTAGTATTTACATAACTACTCAAAAGGAAAGATCCCCAAACAATTTTAAAAGAAAATGTATCTTTTCACTTTCACTACCCCTCCCCCATAATATTAAATTTTGAGTGGTTTTTTTAATTAACTATTGCACTAAACTGGATCTTTGGGGGACAAAGTCACTTAAGTTGGCGTGGTTCTGAAGCACTTCATACCTCTCCCTATATGGCAAATATAAAAGATTTTTAAAAAGTTGAATTATTATTTTGACAAAATACTTTGCACGTGGTTTTGTTTTTTTGTGTAATTTTTCTAAATACCAAATATTTAGCTGCAAAATGACACGCTTCTTTTAAATACTGCCAGCTTTTAATATGGAATGTGTTTCCCATACTAACTGTAAAAACATGATCTAACTACCTTTACATTAACTCAGAAGTACAGAAAAACTTCTACTGCAAAGGTGTTCTACATCTCACTGCTACAAATTCTTTTAATTAGAACCATGAAAACCTGGAGGTGTCTTTTCAACAGCAGACCGGAGCAAAAAGAACTAAGAACACAAGAGATAATATGCTGTTTCTACAATGAGACATTTTGACTGAATGATTTAGAAGTTTTTTGCAGGTCTATATTCTTAAAGCTTTTGAAATGTTTAAATTATCCATGTAATATCTACTATGAACAACACACAGTCAAAGACAAGGTTAAGGAAAGCAAAAGATCACAGATATGCTGTGCATTTTCCCTTTGTAAATAGATTGCATTGCATATGGAAGGTTCCCATCATGGTGCAGTGAAGGGAAGGAGTGTGTATCTGTGTGCGTGTGTATATGTGCTCCTTGGCAGTGTTTGGCACTGCAAAGGGTACATGAAAGGATAAGCAAAGTTGAATAAAGACATGGGACTAACCAGATGGTAGATGATAAAAATATCACCTGCTTGAAGATCAAGAGAAGGGCAATAGCATTAAGAAATTAGTACATCAAGAAGGAACTACAGAAAATTCAGTAGAGAAACAATCTCAAAGCAATATACTCACTTCCTGCTTGTCAGAGCAGTTTTGTGAATAAGTGACATCGTATAATCTTCATTCATACACATGGTATGTTCACTGATGCCAAAGTGTTCCAGTTTTGGTGTTACACATTCATAATCGTCCATCTTTAGCATACATTTTGGTGTTTTGGCCAAAACACGGGGGCTCTGTGTTTTTAGTGGAGTCCTGTTCTTTGAAATGTCTTGATACGCATTTGTTGCGCGTTGTCCTTTCACTGCACTCCAAGGCCTGGAGAAAGCATATTGTGAAAGACCAAAATCAGAAAGCCGGGGGTCACGCAGTGGGTCTTTGGGCACCGATGGCTTCTGAGTACAAGTTGGAAGATTAGGTACATCTGCTTTTTCTTCATCAGATTTATTCTGGGCAGACACTGTTGAATCACCGTTAACTACTTCTTCCTTCTCTTCTGTTTGAAAAAAGTAATAATGAAAAAAATCGTTGTAAGTTTCTGTTTTTAAGAATTTATAAGATAAAATGGGGCTTCAACCCCAAATATATATTTTAAAATTTATTATAGTAAAAAATAGATTCCTTCTTCCACTTCAAAGAACTGAACCTGAGGCTATGCTGTGGTTTAACTCCAGCCTGCAACTAAGCATAAGGCAGCCACTCACTCAATTCTCCCCCTCCCAGTGGGATGGAGAGGAAAATTGGAAAAAGTATAACTTGTGGCTTGAGATAAAAGCAGTTTAATAACTGAAATAGAATAACAGCAATAATAATAAATTAATAAAACATAATAATAAAAGTAATATAACAAAAACCCAAGAAAAGACAGGTGATGCTTAATGCAATTGCTCACCACCTGCTGACTGATGCCTGAGCAGTGATTTGCCCCCCTGGCCAACTCCCTGCAGTTTATATACTAAGCATGACATTCTATGGTATGGAATATCCCCTGGGCTAGTCTGGGTCAGCTGTCCTGGCCATGCTCCCTCCCAGTTTCTTGTGCACGTGCTTACTGACCAAGCATGGGAAACTGAAAAGCCCTTGACTAAGGATAAGCGCTGCTTAGCGACAACTGAAACATCAGTGTGTCAGCAGTGTTGTTCTCACACTAAATCCTAAACACAGCCCTGTACCAGCTACTAGGAAGAAAATAAACTCTATGCCAGCTGCAGCCAGGACAAGCTACAGCAGGTATCAAAAGCTCCTATCAGTCTAAGCTGTATTTACAATGCAGGTTACACATGTATTGAATTTCACTGTACTGCTAAGTATTATTTCTAGGGAAAATGAAATGCAAGTCTTTACACAAGGGTATCTTTAACAGAATTCACTTCCCTACATGGAACAGGCAGGAAATGCTAATCTTAAATATATTTATATGCTTTTATTTCAGTGCGAGACTGGAAGTTTGTTAAAAATGTACAGTGTAAATGGTGATGAAAACAATTTTTTTATAGAACTGAAAATGGCTTTGGGGAAAGAGCAAAGGCTGCACACACTATTAGAATACTCATTCTTCAGAAAAACAGCATTGAGGAAAGGTTATGAAGCATCAACAAAAACTCATGAAAAGATGGCAGGTTTTTAGATAACAAGCTAAAAAGAAATAAGCCAATGCAGAAATAAGCAAATGAGTAATTTGTACACTTGAGTTAAATTGAGACACCCTAAAATATTTATGAATTTCTGCATGATGTAAAAAGCAAGGCAGAGAAAAAAAAAATCCTGTTTTAAATAATATGGTAGAGCTGTTAACTTCTCCTGTGTATCGGTGTTACATATTCAGATACATTTAGTTTAAAATTAGATAATAAAAAAAATTAACCCTGTTGCTCTGTTTGGTGTCTTCTTTAAAGGCAGAGACAGGACAGGAAGGAAGGTACTATAAAATCAGAGCTTTCTGCCATATCATTGTAAAACAGTTGTGGTAGCTTAACTTGGAGGTGACTGAATGTGGTCTGTGACCACAACTTTCTTTTGTGTAATGACTGAATAACGCTGAGGGGAAAGTTAAGATGTGACCTGCCAAAGGCTTCTTCAAGATTGATTGGGCCCTTGAAACCGAAAAGAGTACGTGTAGTACTGAGAGTTGCAGTATTTTGAACTCATCTGGCATATATCAATTTTTCACACAGCTGCATGTGCACTTTGAGTGGATTAACTTCCCTCCTCCTCTGACCAAGCTACCACTGCTTGCCATGTGTCACCTACTCCTCGTATGTGCTTCTCTTGTCCCATTGGTGCTGGGAAGCACACTATTTTAATATTTTCTCTATGGTGATTTAAGTTAATCACTTGAATACAAACTATACAATCTTTTACCCTCTGGATGTTATTATAAAACAAATAACATAGATGTACTTGATCTCTTAATAAAAATGTATACATAGCTAAAGAAAAACATTCTACAAATTTCTATTTGTCTTCACATACTGTATTGCCAAGAAATATTACCTGTAGAATCTTTGGCAGGTGGCTTGTAGCCATATTTCTTGAAGAACTCTCTTATTTTTCCAAGATCTGCTGCATTTCTCTGCATCAATATTTCACTTGCCTTTATCAAGTCATGAATCTCTTGTTTTTCAGAGGAACTCTTACGAAGACTGGCATTAACATCTTCCTTCGGGGGCACAGGGGAGGGGGGAAAATAGAAATGACGACTTTCATGGTGGTTATTCCCAAAACACTTTGTGTATAAACAAGTATTGAACTTAAAATTAAGACGAGGATAAGAAGCGAATGCAGGTCTTGCCTATACCTGAAAACTAGGCTATAAAATATCAGGAATATACAAGGCATGAGAGTACAAAAGCTTACAAAAATTACAAAATAGACAGATTACAGTATGATAACTACATACTGTTAACCTCTTAAACAAAAATATGCTTTACTCTCTAAAAATATGAAATAACAGCAACTAGCTTGGACTCCTACTCCTCATTTACAAAGAATTAGTGCAGAGCAGATGGCAAACCTTAAGTTTATATTCTACCGTACCTCTCAAATATTTCTACACTTGTTTATTTCTATAGCCCAGTTTTTCCTACTTCTATTAAAGAAACAAAGAACATTCTTCACAAGTTTAACGGAATGGCTGAAGGTAATGAAACTTCTGTGAAGATTTTCTTTATTCTGAGTTCTAGTTGTTGAACACAAACAAGCACACCTCTTCTCTAGGGAGCTGCTGCTCCCGAATCCTTCTGCCCTGTACCTACACCTTGGCACAGCTACAACTTCCCTGTTACCTTTGTCCCTTGCTGACCCGAGTGACAACAGCGATTGCAAACTAATAAATACTGCTAAATCTACATTAAGTCACCCAAAAGTTTTTGGCTACTCCCCCAACATCCAAAACCACCATAAGAACTTAGAGGTATATGAGTAAAATAAGGGTCAGAACTGCAGACTAACAAAGTTGTGTTGCGGCTTAATGATGAAAATAGAACCATGAGTTTATGGAACACCTTCTCTACACAATTTTTCAAGAGGAAAACAAGTTAAGACACTACCTTCAGAGTCCTGATTTCACAATGGAGGTCATGTAAGACTCTTATTGGAGATTCATCTTCATAGTCTTTGATATGCAAATTCACATAAAAGGATTTGGGGGGGGGGGGAAGAAAAAAGAGAGAGATTAGTGTTTTAGCATGCAAGTACATTCTACACCAAAACATAATCTCCTGTATTAGAGATGTTGGAGTTGTATGTTAGCGAAAGAGAATCAAGACAGAAAAATCAAAGAGAAATTAGTCCACAGCAGCTACCTTGCACAGCACGAGACTGCTACTGGCACAGAGAAATTGCATAGGCTTTCATTTTACTGTTGAAGCTAATACTGTAAAAAAAAAAAATATATAGCATATATTGGTACAATAGGTATACCTCTGGGTTATTAAGGATTATTTATGCTGAATTTTTATCCTTAAAGAGCTTGAACTTGAAATAATAATAAAAATGGGAAAAAAAAAAAGATATAGACACTCCTGAAAAACATACACCAACAAAAAGCTGAATTCTTGCACCTTGTTCACACATGGAGAGATGATAGTATTGTTCACTTACACATGCACGAGTCATTACTTAATTCACTGAAAATCAAAACTAATGAAAATATCATAAAAGAGGTCATCTGATATGTGACAAGACATAGCACAGCAACAAATCCAATTAGAAGCTCAGGCTGGCTGTGCAGAGAGAGAACAAGCCCTGCAAATGACTTTTCCTCTCAATCCATGAGAAGAGTAAAAGCAAGAATGTGATTCCCATTCATATGTTTTTCCCAGTGATAAAAGCTTACTGACACACCCACAAAAGAGCGCAGAGACAATGGTAAGGGGGGGAACCCAAATAATACCCTGACAAGTTACTCCCAGGCCCATCCCTGGAGCCACCAAAGGCCTATCTCCATGTGCCCAGAGGAGCATAGGGGTGCAACAGCAGATGGGAGCCCAAATCATGGACTCCTGAGGAACAACCTGGGGTGCATAAAGAAGAGTGTCTGGCAGGTCAAGGGAGGTTCTCCTCCCCCTCCACTCTGCCCTAGTGAGACAACATCTGGAATACTGTGTCCAGTTCTGCACTCCTGAGTTCAAGAAAGACAGAGAAATACTGGAGAGAGTCCAGTGGAGGCTATGAGGATGATGAAGGGACTAGAACATCTCTCTTATGAAGAAAAGCTGAGACACCTTGGGTTATTCAGCCTGGATAAGACAAGACTGAGAGGAGGGTCTTATTAATGTTTCCAAATACCTGAAATGTCAAGTAAAAGGGGCCAGTCTCTTTTCAGTTGCACCCTGTGATAGAATGAGGTAACGGTCACAAGCTGAAACACAGCATAGTTTCACCTTGACGTGAGGAAAAACTTCTTTATTGTGAGGGTGATGGAGCACTGGAACAGGCTGCCCAGAGAGGTTGTGGAGTCTCCTTCTTTGGAGACTTTCAAAACCCGCCTGGACACGATCCTGCGTAGCTTGCCCTGAGTGTTCCTGCTCTGGCAGGGGGGTTGGACTGTATAATCTCCAGAAGTCCCTTACAAACCCTGCCATTTTGTGACTCTGTGAACCGCTTCCCCCACGTCCGCCCCAGGAAAGAGACGAGGCGACGCTTGCGCTTACCCGTGTCCTCTCTGCGCAGGGCCCGCTCGAGCCGCTTCACCTCCTTCTCCGTCGTGAGGCACAGACCGCGCAACTTGTCGAAGAAGGCCCTCGACACGTCCATCGCGCGCGGGGCAGCGTCAGCCAGCGGGCGCCGCTCAAGCTCCCCCTGCACCTAGCCCCACGCCACGCGAAGGGCCGTTAACGGCCGCCCAAGAACCGGAGCTGGGAGCGACGCCTGGCCGCGCGCTCCCCGCAGGCGACAGTTAACCGCCCGCCGCCGGCTTCGAATCGCTGGCAGCGCGCGCCCCATTGGCGCCGCTAAGGCCCCGCCCGCCCATTGCGAACTCTCGCGAGAGTGACCGCACGACGCCATCTTGCTTCCCGCCGTGGGGGCAGGGGCCGGAGCTGTTAACGTTAACGGGAGTCGGTGAGTGAGGGGTAGAGGATAGGGGCTCGCTAAGTATAGGCTGGGAGCGCTGCCTTGTTCCGAGCGCGACGTAGCGTTTGCTGGAGGATTTGTCCCCGGTCTCGTCTTGGGCTGGCTTGGCTCTCAACCGGGAGACGACGCTGGTGAGCTACGGTCAGGAGACCCTTCTCTCTAGGTAGCAGCGCTCTGCCTTGTGGGCTGAACCCCGTCTAGAGCTGGCGGGTGCCCAGCGGCCCGGGTGGCTCCTGTGGTAACGGACAGCCTCAGTAGGCAGCCGTGTCGTGTCGCCCCGCGCGTTGGTCTCAATCCGTGTCGAGGTTGTGGCGAACCCGGGCCTGAGAGCGAGCGGCCGGCACTGCTACGGAGACGGGCAGCTCTTCCCGGCAGTGCCCTGCCGGTACTGCCTTACCCTGCCCAGCCGGGAGGGCAGCTAGAGACAGAGGCAGCACTGCCCCCATGTAGCCCCACAGCTTCCTTTCTAAAGTGGATCTGAGAGCGAAACACCGGCGTGCAGTTGTAGCACTGCAGTGGGGTACGGCGCAGTTATTCTTAGCAATAGTGCTGGTTTATGCCGTGTTAAACTGCTTGGCTGACTTAGTTGAAGAAAATACTGTGTAACGAGAGATCGAGAAGATAGGCGTGTATAGGACTAACAACAGGTTAATGGACAGCATGTGTGTCAAGTCTAAAAGTAGCTTGGCCTTTCATGCTTTTTTTCTTCTACACCTGTGTATTGTGTTCAAAACTGTACTTGTGCTTTCCACATACACCGATTGGTCTAATATAGGGTATTGTTTTTGTCTACAAACTAGATTTCCCATAGTTAGACTACAAGACGAGATAATTGTATACTAATAATTTACAGACAGACTGTAGTACAAAACTCAATACTGAGGAAAGGCTGGATATGGATCTAGCAGATAGACAGACCTGGAAATGCTCCTGGTTTGACAATACAGTTAGGTATTTGAAGGAGTAGTGAATGAAGTGAATCCTTGTTTAATAGTATCTGGGACTGGATTTTTCATAAATAATTTATGGAGGACATGCTTTAATCTTAGTGTAAGGACAACCAAGTAAACTCTTCAGCTAAATAAATATTTCCCTTTCCCCTTTCTGGTGTTAAGTTTCCAATATGCCTGTTGCTGTACTGTCTACCGTAGAGCTCTTCATTTTTTCTTGTTAAATTTTGAAAATTTGTCCCTAAGGTAGTTAAGTATTTTTATTTTTTATATATTTTGAAGCATAATGTTTTTAACAACGGTGTTGCTCCGCAAAAGAATTCCTGGAAAGCAATGGATTGGAAAGTACAGGCAACCAAGAGTGGTTACCCTTTCAATGAAGCAAGCAATGGTCCGAAGGTTGGAAATTGAAGCAGAGAATGAATATTGGCTGAGTCGACCTTACCTGACGCGGGAACAGGAGTACAAACATAACACAGAAGAGAGACGTGCAAGATGGGAAGCTTTGAAAAGCCTGATGAAAGCAAAGCTCCCTGAACATAGATATATCAGCGATGATTTAAACCACTTAAATGTATCCAGAAAATGGACACTTTGAGTAATCTGCTGTACTTCTGTTTGGCACGTGTTACGCACTACCGTGGGATCTGTTAATGGTAGTTCTGTAATTCTGTATAGCAAGTGTGTATGACAAATGAGACTGCTGCAGCATACAAAATCTTACATTAAAAGTGGTCCTATAGAACAGTATTTGTTTTCTAATTATTGTCTCTTTAGAAAAGACAGTTCTGTGTCTCTCTAGCATCTGCCTGCCTCTGGTCTTCAGGGGTTTTGCATAAACTAGGGAGAGTTACCAAGTGCAGTGCTGCTGATTTGAACTAGATGTGTGACTGCCCATTTCCTTTAGAAAGTGAGAAGAACACACCTGCTCTGTTGAAGGGATTATCTGCTGGTGTTGATCTGGTTTTCACTGGTCATTCTCCCTTCTGAAAGGGATGCTTCTATAGAGACACCACTAGTGACACTGACATCAGGCATGCAAAGATCAAGGTGAACTAGAATTGCAAAGTTAGGTGTATAAGGCTGGAACTCACAGAACATTGTAAAATATTCCATTTTTTTTAAGACTTTCTAGAAAGAACTGTTGAATTTAAATACCAGCATTGTCATGTCAGTATCAGCTGGGCTGGTACTGCTCTATACAGAGATTATTTCTGATCTAAAAGGAAAATGCAGCTGATACCAGAGAAGCAGAGAATTTGATTTCTAAGTCATGTTTAGTGTCCTGAGGGAATATAGTCAGATGCAAGTCAGTTTTTTTTTTTTTTTATTTCCCCTCTCAAGACCAAGTGACTTGGAAGATGTGTCAAGAGTGAGTAGATACTGGGTTTGTTGCAGCTGGAGTGTAAAAACTGTTGCAGTTAGAAAATGTTTCCCAGGTAGATAGTTTTTCCTCCCTGGTTTAATGCACACATGGTACAGCTAAGCAGTTTTCAGATTCTTTCACGTATTTTATTAAGTTGATGTTGTGTTCATTGATTAAGTCAATTGTCAAGTCCCATTTCTATTTTACCACTTTAGGCCTCTTTTCCAAAACGATACAACTTTATTTAAACATGAACTATATTCCAGAGAAGTATGAACAGATCTGAACACTGATGTACAAAACCGTGAATGCACTTTCAATGACTATAAATGGCTTAAGATGAAAGTTACGGAAAAGTATACCTGTGGGGAGGTGCACAATACAATTAAAACAGGAAGGAACTTCAGGCAAAGCAATGTGATTTCGTATTGAATTCATTTATAAAAGCCCATTTTAAAAAGTTACTTCAAGTATTAAACTGTAAATGACATTTTCTCTGTGCATAGGACTAGCCCTATCCATAACATACAAAATACAATAAATGTGTTATTACATATATCTCTTACATGTCACCTCAAACTTAAATACAGCTCATTACAAGTTTAGGCAGCACTATTAAAAGTAACAGTGGAAGTAGAACAGCTGGGACAGGGTGATTAGTGCAAATGTCGATGACCCTTGCTGGCAAATATAAAAAATAATTGCAGATAACTCAGGGATGTTAAATTCATCTAAGTCAGAAGGGACAGAGAGAGGGGGCAGACTTAGCCAGAATATTGCCTCTCTCTGTGATACTTCTATGATTATAAATTGCCCTTCAGAAAGATTTAATTTTCCCACAATAAAGCTGATAGCAACAGGTTAAAGGAGAGGAGAAATCAGAGAGGAGCATGCTTAAGTTGTCAGCTAAGCAATGTAAACAGAAGGGAATCTACATGTCACCATTAATGCTTTGGTGCCAATAAAGGTGATCCCAGTACTTCATCCCCAGCACATCTGCCTGATCACTGAGCATGTGCTCTCTGTTTCTTGAGGCAAGGGGTGGGAAGCCCCCAAACCAAAGAAAGCAATCCTGTAAACATCAGACCACTACCTAATGGAAACAAGATTCAAGTAATTGCTGCAGAATATAAACATCCAAACACCAGTTTTAATCAGCATTAAAATGAACTACAACTTTCAGCTTCATTACATTTCATGATGGTTATGTAATTAAGAAAAATGCATATAAAAAGCTGTCCATATATACAAACTAAAGTGATAGAAATGAGTGTAGTAAATATGCTCAGTATTTAACAAATCCCTTTATATGCAGCTGCTCTCTTTGGTGCCATTTAGGGATAGAAGAGCCCCTGATGTTGCACACCCATTTTCTAGATACTGTGAAAGATGTGTTCTTGATCTGTGTGGAGTTAAGTAGCCACTCTTTGAAGCCTCTGAAAATGCATACCTGAATCTCCACCCCTCCTCCCTTACGTACAATTGTAGACTGTTCTCACAGAACATACACTATGAAGCTCAAAGTTGTGGTGGGTTTTTGGTTTCGGTTTGTTGCGGTTTTTTTCGTCGTCGTGTCCCCCCCCCCCCCCCAGTTTTTAATAAATGTAGTCAGTCAGTGCTCCAGATATAGGCAGATCTGGTTAAGCTATGTCAATGGTAAATGGCCTTCTTCCTCCTCTTGGGGCTCTGATGAGCTACAGATGGACCATACTTAACAGAGATCAAAAGTTCTTCAAGTGTGTATGGAAGGGTATTGAACTTAGCCCAAACCTCCAAACTCCAAAAGATTATTTACAATAAAGAAGAACCACACAAGATCGAATGAGGGACAAAACAGTACCTGAAAACTGTAGGCATTTAGCACTTCAGAGAGCAGGACCAGTTTCTAAGGAAAACATATTGAAAACAGCTTGGTACCTGAAAATTCCATGTTTAAGGGGCAGCTTTAACAAAAATTTACCACAATTTCTACTTAAATCACTAAAAAAATAAAAGTGTCCAAATTTCCTCTAATATTACCCTCTGAATATTTAAAGTGGAAATTTTTAATCAAAGGCTTATGATGCATCTAACCTGTGATACTGCAATCTTGGGGTAGTACTGTAGGAAGTCAGCTATGACGAACCTGTATGTCCTTCCTGCCCATGTCCCACAATATGCCTCTGGTAGGAGCAGCAACGATGTGTTATGTTGTACACTCTGTGAATAATAATTGTAAGAAAAAAAACCCAAACAGTTTTAGCTGTGTAGTTTTAAATACTCTCTGTTCATGGATCTCCATGCCTCATCTTCCTAGGGACAGGTTTAGCATCTCAAGATGTTTCAGAAATCTCAGTGAGAAATCACACTGAAATCTTGCCCAATGTCAGGCTTCACACTGGGATTTATGTCATTTTGTGTGCATGATTACTGTGCATATGTGGATTTTTTTTTTTAATGAATAAAGTAAGGAATACTAAAGCATAGTTTCTAATTGCAGCCAATGCCAACTATTCTATGGTTAACTACAATACTATTTATGCCTTGCAATAGTAATTATTTTGATGGATCTAAAAGCTTAAGAGCTGTTATTTTTAGTGACAATTATTTTCAACACTTGCTTATACAGAGTAGGTTAAAGCACAAAACCAACATGTACAACAGGACCCAGCACCCTCAACAGTTGTTTCCTTGGGATCCATGTCTCTTCAGCCTCCCCAACAGGCAGGGGTGGTCTTACTACTGCATTCACTGCAAGTGCAGTGCAGAGCCAGAAGGACCTATTTCCTGGAGCACCCCTACAGCCTCCCTGCCTCTGCTGGCAGGGATACCCAAATCTGCTTGAACTCCACAACTGAACAGCTGCTTGTCTTCAGCAACAGTTTTAATTCCTGGCTTGCTCCCTCATTTTGCCTATCCTACTCTGATAGAGCAGAGTGCCATTGCTTATGGCTAGGGAGCTGTCAGTACAGAAGTCTGACAGAATTCACTCTGAAAGATGTCATCCTGCTGCCAAAGACACTCCTCCTCTGCAGCCAGAGCCTGCCAGGAAAACCCGACCTCCCCACCCCACTCATGGCTGTGCCCTTAAGAGTTCATCAATACAGTTCCCTTAAAGAACTTAATTCCTTCCTATCAGTCTGAGGTTTCTCTTAGTAACCAGTTCCCCAAGAGGAAAAGAGGGGGTGGGTGGGGTTGGGAGTAGGAAATTTTGGGGGAATTGTATTTGAATCATTTTATTACGTTTCATACTTGTCAGAGCCACTTCAGTAATGCCTGCTTCTACACCAACAGCAACTCTGGCCTCCACAGTATCCTAAGCACACTGCTCTCCTCCTTTTCTCAACCGAAACATGCGAAACAGCTGGAGCAAAATGTAGCCATTATCTGCATAAGATGTCAGAAACATCATCTCTTCATGAAAAGCCACAAAAATATCTATCAGATATACAAAGAACTGTTTTCAGAAGGCCAACACTTCCTAGAGAACACCCATGGAATTAGCTGCTCAGTCTGTTTACTTGCAGTGTTTCCTGTGGATTAACTATCCTGTCTTAAGGGATCAAACAAGTTACACTGATGTTAGCCTACGGTATATAAACATTCATATGAGGGTGCATCAAGCACTTTTAGGGGTGCAGGGGAGCAGAGACTATATTGCCAGATCAGTGATACTCACCAGATCACAGAGGGATTTTGCTCATAGTTCATCTAGACGATGCCTCTGCCTGTGTTATCTCAGCTGTAATACACTGATGCAGTAAAAGCCAGATGATATCCCAGGCTCTCCATTACAGTTCTACCAGTGTTTGGGGCTTCAAATTCTGAACTTGCAGTCTTCTGCCTCTGTTGCCTGCCCCAAGAAATTTTGCTGGTTCTGTACTGCTGAGAGCTTATATTCAGATGAACACTGAACTGTTGAGAAGAAAAATCTAAACCTTTCAGATTAATGCTTAGCAAATGTTTTTGTAAATTTTGAAATTAGCAAATGCAAAATTTCTTGTACAAGGTTTGAAGAAACATTCTGCAACTTTTATAAAACATGCAAGTTTGGACCATTACTTCTGTCTCAAGAACATCCAGCTGTGACCAAATCATGTTTGTAGGCTCTCAAAGTGTTCTTGTTCTAGAAGATTAGTATCGAAGAAAAAATTATTCTTTCCAAAAGACAAAAAAAAATTGGTTTAAATGCTAAGTGTACTTGATATGTTAGTACCTCCATCATAAACATAATTGACTCAAGTAGCAATCAGTCTAGGAGAGAAACCAAACAGGTTCTTTTGTCCAGATTAACTTGACTACTACCTTCAGTCTGTATCAAAAGGGCTCACGTCTATTTGTAATAAGCATCAGCTGAACATTAGAACAGTTAGAGGCAGGAAAATAGTATTTGTTTTTTTTTCCAGGTGCAAAATTCCAATACCACACAAACATGAGTTAGTCTTCTCTATAGAGACATGGGGGACCCCATGTTGTTTGCTGCAGGTCTTGAGCTTAGCAAGGACTTTATTCCTCACACAGGAAACACATTTTGCCTTTCATGAACAGGTACATCACTGCACAAAGCACTCAAATCTTTAGCAATCTCAGGTCACTTAAACTGGACTTGAAAGTAGCAGACTAAAGCATACAAATTTTCAGTGTGAACACAGATATATGAACCAACGGTAGTTTTCTCATAAGTACTTGTTTAAATGGTACTTCAGAACCAATAAAAACTTGTGCCTTTATTAAAAAGATAAAACAGAAGTATAAAACAGTATTTGTAAACCATTGAGAGCCCGATAAGAAAAGCAGTACTCTTTGAGTTCCATTTTCTAACAACACACAACTGCAGTAAGGTTTTTCTCAGGGGTAATTTACCATTTTGTTACTGCCTCATACAGAACATTGCAGACATTAACAGAAAATGAAACAATTGTTAATTCCTTTTTGGACTGGCTTTTCTTTGTATGCTGATACACAGCTGTTGGAAAGTAATAATCCACCTTCTTTCAACTAAAATCCGAGTTTGCTTCTTTGAGCTCTGTTATTGATATGGTTAAATAAATCAAGATCAAATGATAAGGGGGTCAATCCTGTAGCAAAAAAGCAACACCCAAGTAAAAGGCTTTCACGTTGTTGGCTCCAAAGTTGCCTTGCTCCGAAGTACAAGTAGTAGAAGGAATCCTCAGTCCGGAAAGATTTGGAGAGCTACTATCATGGGGTAGACTGGTTAACAGGAAGAGTGGAGAAGACATCATCCAATCCCTTCCCCATCACTTGATGTTTGAACTATGTATAGTTGCACTTCAGACTCACCAGCCATGCTCTACATTAATTTTTCTCTTTATTTCCCTCCTTTTTTTTTAGTATCTTTTTCCCTTCCCTTTTCCTTTTTTCTCTCTTTCTGTACCCTGGAGACCAGCTATGGAAGGGAATTCTGCAGTGCCTAAGGTATGAAGATTGCCCGTGGGGAGGTAGGAATCTTTGCAACCTACCCCCACCACTGCAGCATAACAGAAATGCATAGTTCCCACTGTGGACCTTGTGCATCCAAGCAGGGCACTTCAGGATTTGGCCCTTTGGTAGCAGTATATAATTCAGTGTTGCATAAATGCACATTAAGAATCTTAAGGCATCTGTCTTAACTTCCCTGCTCTGCAATAGTGCTTACAAGAATCCATTGTACTGTGCAGAAACTTGAATTCCTTGTCTCTTCCTAAAGTGATCAACTTCTTCCAAACAAAATTAAGTAATATTCAAGCACAAAATGGGTTGCAGAAACCTAGTGAAACAAAAAGGTAATTAGTGGAATTATACCATTAGCTTTGAAAAATACAGATCAAGATACAAGAATGCAGCTCGGTACTATGTGATTTACAGACTCCTGATCCAGGAAGGCAGTTAAGGCAACCTCAATTCATAATTAGCCTTCTGGGAGGTGTGGGCTTTTTATTTAATT
>JANIJG010013987.1:0-20946 GCA_024611175.1 Megaceryle torquata | reverse complement strand
CCCCGCCATGCACCCAGCCAAGGCTCTTGCATTGGTGTTGGATGTTAACTTCCAGGTCTGTCTGAGACAAGCAGGTGCCAGAGCTCTGATGCAGTTTAAAGTTTGATTTTTTATTTTTTTTTCCCAAAAGCAGACCTTCCCAAAGCAGAGTCCTGAAACTTTTGTCTCCTGTGTTGCTTCTATTGACTTCCATGGCAGTATCATCCGTTAGTTATGTCAATTTTTGGAAGAAAACCTTGGACTTGTGTGCAGGTGGCTTGTGCTAAATATGTAGCACAATGTATGCTTAAACATAAACAGAAAATACAGACTCTGATAGTTGTTGTGTCAGCATTTTGCTGGTGGCAGGTGAATCTGAGGGCATTGTTCCTATGGAAATTGCAGTCGCAGTTTCACAATTCATTTGTAGATCTCTACCAACAACGACTGACTTGACTTTGACAACAGTAATGTGTCTTACTTTGACAAAATTTTTTTTTTTTTTTTTACTTAAATGTAATATCCTATTACTGTTACACTAAATCACATGATTTCTCCTTGTATCTTCCATTCTGGGATTTCAGATGGGTACCAAATACTCTTTGCTTCCTCTAATAACTCTCTATTGCTCTCTGGAGAGATCTGTCAATTTTATTGAGCTGCTGTCACAGACTCTCGGTCTCCTGACTCCTGCAGCTGGAGACAACTGTGTTCTGAATCAAGAATGCACACAGATGTTCAGTCATCATACAGATATAACTCTTATCTGTCCACAGAGTGAGATAAAATGATTTATTCCTTTGTCTTGATGGGGGGGGTGCTTTTTGTGCTATATTTTGGTGAGCTTTTAAATGAGAATTTGGAAGCTTTTTAGGTGTTTTACTTATAGGTAGATGTTCTTATGTGTTGAAGTGAATGCTCTTGTTACTAAAGTTGGTAGAAATACATATTTCAGGGGTCTTAGAAGGGGAGACAAGTTCTTGGCCTTTTTAGGAACATCACACTCGTAGTTGAGCACTCTTCCAATAAAAAAAAAAATAATACAAAACCCCTTGCCATTTGTCCTAAGAGCTCATAGATCTGTTGCAGTTCATAAACTCAGAGGCCATGAACTAATATTGTTCACTCTTCGTGGTGTTGTACATTTTACAGAAGGCGTTTTATCTCCCAGCGCTGCTCTCTAGACTTTTTAGAAGACATAGTGGAATATGCCAGTGTACGAAGGTACTTTTTTTCAAAAGCAGCATTAATCTCAGCTCGTTGCATGCAGTCCTCTCCTCCCTCCACCCTCTTCCTCGCCAGTATCTGAGGTCCTGCATGCTAGTGCTGCCATCTGATCATACAACTGGCATAACTTGTTTTCAGAACCCTTAACAGATGGTGGTGTGTTTTGTTTGTTTTTCTAACTGCAGAACCAAGCATATATCTGGGTCTCCAAGACACAAAAGTTTGAAGAAGATGCACTTCATCAAGAACATGAGACAGTATGACACCAAGAACAGCAGGTAACTTCTGGAGGTCAAAGTGCCTTCTGTAGTTGAAGTAGGATGTGCTCAGCTGTAGACTCTAGTTCAATTCAGTTTGTGGATAGAGAGATGTTAGGATGAAGGTTGGACTTGATGATCCTAGAGGTCCTTTCCAACCATAATGAGTCTATGATTCAATGCAATAAGCCATTTAATATTAGTGGGAATAAAATCATGGAATGGTTTATGTTGAAGACCTTTAAGATCATTGGCTCCACCCATTAACCCAGCTCTGCCCAATTCAGTGGGTGATATCCTTGGGGTTTTCTTAGTTTCCTCCGTAGTCAGTGGCACAGGTCAAAGGCAGTAGGTGTTTGTAACTGCTACATCAGCAGCAATATTCTGATGTTTCTGCCATCCCACTCTGAGGAGGTTAAATCAGTCTCTTCTAACACCCTCCTTATCTTTAGCAGGCAGGGAGGGCAGAGCTGAGGAAGATTTAAGGAGAATGGCTTGGTTTAGCCAAATTCTTGGCTCGTAGTTGCTCATCAGAAGAGAAAGGGGAGGCTGTGCTCACATTATTAATAGAGGTGTGAGACTTCATCTAAATGGAAGATATTACCAGCATCTTTTTGTAAGGCTTATGTAAAAGTTACATAAATACAGATGTATGTTTAAAGAGTAGGAGCTCCCAAGGTGATGGCAGTTTTTAAACACTGGGTTTTGATTCAGAGCTTGGCTCTCAGAACCTCAGGGTCAGAATGTTTTTCTTTCTGAAAACAATAAAATCCATAGGAGTACCTGTGTAACTTACAGAGCAATTTAAGAGGAGTTCCATGCTCATGTTCCATTAAAAGCTGGTTTGTAACTTCTGAATCTTAATTCTTATCCTGATCTTTTCCTGTCTGTTCACAGGATAGTGTTAATCTGTGCTAAACGAACACTGTGTGTGGCTTTTTCTATCCTACCTTACGGGGAGAGTTTACGGATCAGGTGAGTTATCTTTGCTCTGTGAAATATCTGGTCTATGGTTTGCAAAAGGCCTTTTTAAATGAGTATGGTTGGTGTAAGTCTTCTGTTTTGAAGCACGTGAACTTACTGAACTTGCCATTTCTGTGTAAGGACAGAGCAGTAAAGTCAGACATGGCCAGTGTCAAAGTGCTCATTCAAACTCCGAGAGAATAAGAATGGAAAAGACTCTTCTATAGACTTTTCTACAGGTCTTTATTCACCTTTTAAAGCATCCAGTCCTGTAAAATCCCTGAAACCAAGTTTAAATCGATGATGTGATTTGTTGCTGTGTAGGTTTTCCTATACTCCTCAAGTGATCAGAAATCAACTGTCTTTAGTGAAACAATGTTGTCACCACAAAAAGAGCACCCAGAGAGCATCAGGGAAGGATGCTGATGCCTTTACTGGAAACCTTCAAGGTTTTATAGTGAAATTGCATCTAAGTAAGTTTAAGATGCTCTTCTGTTCTTCAGCTCTAAGCCATGAATGTCACTCTTTGCAATCTAGGGAAAGCAGAAACCCTTTAGACCAGTAGAAACAGCTTTTAGTGTTTACTCCATTTTTGTATGGATCTGTCAATGTGATCACTTATAAGGAACAAAACCTGCTCGCTGGATTTCCCTGTGGCTTTGCTCAGTCCCTTCTGAGGTCTAAGTTGATTCTGTGAAGATTGTGAATTTTTTTTTTTTTTCAAGTATACAGTAGAAAATACAAATTTTATTCTAATCCACTGTTGGCAAAACAATTATGTTGTCACTTCTGTCCTGTACATAATTTACGGATGAAGGAAACGGATGTTTAGTGGTGGGAATTGTATTGTATGCAAATACTCTTGCCTTAAAAATAGTTGATGGGAAAATATTCTCTCACTTCATAGAAAAGCAGTAAGGTCACTGGAGCTATTTTATAGCAGTTCTGAGCACTGTGTCGTTCTGCTTGTAAGCTGGCAATGCAGTTCTTCAACAGAAAGCTGCTTTTTTTTTTTCTTGCATTGGAATATAGGTGCCAAAGCTGCGTGCTGCCATTGCTGAGGCAGAGTTCTGCTGCAGCCTGAATTCTTAATTAGAGCCTGTGTGTGCAGTGCTTGGAAAATTGCAATTCAAAAGCAAGTTTCTAATCCTGGAAATCTAGTAATATAAATTATGTTTGCTGTGAGGTTTTGAGCATTATTGTGTTAGGGATGCTATGGTCTTAGGCAGAAAGGCCATATTAAGAAGAAAAAAAAAAAAAACAAACCCAAAACAACAAGAACAACATTTACTTTTGATAGGTCTATCAGTGCAGATTTCAATTAAAATGAGATGAAATCCAATTCTTCAGTTAATGACCATCTCCACCTTTTGAAGAGAGTAGTTAAAAATTAATGCTTTCGTGGAGGTGGGATTGAGGGATTGCCCTGTTCCCACACAGGAGAACTCTGACCTGGTGGCGTTGGCTGTAGCGAGTGGATGGACCTGGTGTTTACCTTAGAGGAAGCTGGGCTTGTGCTGCATTTTATAACAGCACACTTTCTTATCTGCATTTAGTGATCTAAAAATGGAAGGACAGAAGCAGCGACATCCTTCTGGGGGAGTTTCAGTCTCCACTGAGATGGTGCTTGGACTGGAAGGAGTAGAGCTAGGTGCAGATGGCAAGGTAAGGACATTTTTGTTTGCTTGTGTGGGTTTGTTTTTTTTTATTATTTCTATCTTGATTTGTAATACCAGTGACCAAACCACGGACCAGAGCCGGGGGCAGCAGGTGGGTAAGCTGGCTGTGTTCACCCCATGACCACTTCATGCTCGGGCAAATCACTGAACTTATGCAGTGCTTTGCCATCCATAAAGTGAGAGCTGAGACTTGAGAGCAGTGCAAGTTTGTTTAGATCCTTAGTTTGAAATGTTTGGCTTGTCATAAAACTGCTTCTGAGGAGGCTGTTGAAGTCTGTGATCGCTTCTGCCTCTGGTTCTGGAGAATTGCTTTGACTCTGGTATCTCGGGCAACATGTGAGTGATGTTTTGATAGAAATATGGATTAAACTTATACCCCTTTAGTTGAATTTATATACTGCCAGAATTTTACTGCTGCAATTCTCTGGTTTTCTTTGCCACCCACCAAATTTTCTACCACCCTTCCATAGTGAAGTTGCTGAAGCAAGGCATTCCTCATCCAACTTTGCCCTTTTCTTCTGTCCCACAGTTTCAAACTTCCCACTCCGAAATACAAGCTCCAGGGGACTTTGAGTAGAAAAATCCTACATGTCTGGAAGTAAGCTTTTCGGTATTCCTTTTTTTCCCCTTATAACTACTACACCTTTCTCCCCTTTAAGGTTGTGTCCTATGCAAAATTCTTGTATCCGACCAACGCTCTGGTTGTTCGCAAAGCTGACAGCCATAGTGCTGTTCCTTCATGTCGAGCTGGTGCTTCACGGAGTCTTCCTGGGTCAAGATATAAACCTGTGACAGCAAAAACGATACCAGCAGGAACGGAGATTGGTAAGGATGGCCACCAGCTTTGTCATCGCTTGTGCTCTTGGCAGAAAAGCATCAAAGGAATATATTTGTCTGAAACAGTTTGCTGAGTGGTAAAGTGCGTTATTAGGAAGGATGTGCCGCAGCTGGAAGGTTTTAGCACAGCCTGGTAAAGAAGGTTTGTTGAAGTATAAAGAATGAGCCTTAGGACTGAGACGTGCATGCATCCCTTACGTCCTCTGTGTATCTGGCCTAGTTGTGATTATGCAATTCAAAGGGCACAAAGCATTTCCTTGGAAATGTAAAGTTTTATGTTTCTCGGCAAGAAACATCTGGTGTCCGTGAATGCAGATGGTCCTTTTTGCCTTCTAGCACAGGAACAATGCATAAGCCAAAGAGCTGGTGATGAGAATCCTTTCTATCCTGTAAGAGTAAACCGACAACTCTGGCCGTTAGAGAATAGGCAAAAGAATTCAGTCTTGTGCAGTTGTTTTCGTGCGTATTTGTGGGTGACAAACTTGGTTTGCACTCGGTCTAAAATGGTGCATCAGGCACACGCTGGAGAAAGAGCTTGTGTGGGTTTTTTAATAATTCTGATCCCCAAGTGGTGCATTTATGAAATGCAAACATGACTCTAGCTGCACGTTGTCTGTACTATGGGATCTGCTGAAACTCATAATGTTTGCTGTTTGAAAACCTTTTCAAAAAGAAAATGGTGAGTTTAAAGCTCCGTGTCTTGTGACCCAATGTGCTTTAATTGTTCTGTCAGGAAGTGAAGTCGGGGAAGCTGCAGAGTATGATCCAAATCTTCTGGATGATCCTCAGTGGCCCTGTGGGAAACATAAACGTGTTCTCATCTTTGCCTCTTACATGGTGAGTTTTCTGTCAGTCTCATGGACGAGGATTTGGCAGGGTTTGTACGCTTGGGTTGTCAAGAGCCAACCTGACACGTATCTCTGTGTTGTGATTTGCTTCTTGTAAGCAAGTGGTTACTGGTTTGGTTTTTTTAAGACTGTCTGTAGTTGAGATTCAGCATTGTTTTTTACTTAGGACATTACAGAAACATTAAATTGCAAGTAACAAAACTCGGGTTTGCCTTTGCATTAGCGTCTTTGGAAGGCTTGTTTGGCTGTCAGTATTCTTCACAAGAGATGATAAATTTTGCCTCCTGTGTTTCAGACTACGGTCATAGAATATGTGAAACCCTCAGACCTTAAAAAGGATATGAATGAAACCTTCAGAGAGAAGTTTCCTCATATCAAGTTGACGCTGAGCAAAATTAGAAGGTAAGAAACAAGCAGTGAATAATGAGAATATCTTCTACACCGTCCAGGGCTGCTTTTATCCCCCATTTGTATGGAGCATATACTGGATCTATTAATAGAATATATGCTTAAACACTAATCTCTTGTTGCCACTTGAGCTGACTGTAGGATGACAGCCCTGTACAGGAATGTTTAGGATGCTGAGAAAGGGTAACAGTTGGTTTTCATAGTTCCATCTAAAAGGGTTTTGTTTCACCAGCTCTGATGTACTGACGCTTGTAGCCAATTAACAGTGAAGCAGCATTAGCCTTGAAACAAATACCTGTAACCTGATTGCCTGGTTGCAGTGCAGTCCTGCTTTTACTGGATTGTCTTTCTGGACCCTCTGGCTACTTTCACCTTTCAGTTACCAGACCCACTGATGACCATGGAGTCTAACATGTTTCTAGGATGAAGAAGAGCATTAGGTCTAAGGAGTCTTGGTAAAGAAAAGCATTTTGTGAAGGCAGGACGGTGCCCCACCAAATTCCTCACCTGCCAGGAAATGCATCGGGCTGCTCATCAGCAAGACACGCTGTCATCTTCAGAGCTGTCATCTTGCTGGTATCACATGATGGTTAATGCAATCAGGGCCTTCTGAAATAGCCAGCTTAGACAGGATTCTCCTGAATCACCAGGGCTGTGAGTAACTCGGCTCCAAGGAGAAGGTTTGTTCAGGCAGAGTCAGTGTTCTGATAGCATCCTGCATACTCCTCTTTGTAGCTGTTTCAAGTAGTGTGTTCATGCAGGTGTAGCATGGATTGGCAGCCTTCATCAGAGGTGAAGTAGTGCCTTAATGGTGAAGTGAAGGACTAGCTCTTGTGGGAAGTGTGTAACCCAGTCTGCCTTCCCCCTCAGAGCTGGTACTTCCACGAGCTGTGTAGTAGACAGGACTCTATGCATCAGCTGCTGTCATCTGCAGGGCTTTGATGTGACATTGCACAGGTCAGACTGGCTTGGTCTTACCATGTGAATCACGAATGAGCTTGGGAGCCCAGAGGGAATCATACATAACAGCCTGTGTGTCAGTGAGGCAGCGAAGCCCCCTGATGCTTATGGGCAGATGAGGAACTGAACTGTTCTTCCACAGTACGTTTGTCAGCTAAGTGGGTTTGTGCATCAGCTCCAGCTGCTGCCTGCTGGACTTCTCCAGTCTAGGAGAATACTCACCATGGTTTTCCAGACAGGAGTCTTGCCTCTGTGCTCTGCCACGTTCCCATGCTGCAGTGTTTCTAGAGCATTTCATAAAGCTGGCATGTTTGAGAGGGTGGTTGTTTGGTTTTTTTTTCTAGTTTAAAAAGAGAGATGCGGAACCTGAGTGAAGAGTGCAATCTGGAGCCGGTTACTGTCTCCATGGCTTATGTTTACTTCGAGAAGCTCGTCCTCCAAGGCAAACTCAACAAACAGAACCGTAAACTGTGTGCTGGGGCCTGTGTTCTGCTTGCAGCCAAGATCAGCAGTGATCTCAGGAAACATGAAGTTAAACACCTTATAGATGTAAGTACTGAGACTTCTTTCAGGTGTTGTGTCAACCTTCTCTCTAGCTCACAAAGATTAAAGCCAAGACTTTCAGCAGTGCATCCTTGCATCTAAGCCAAGCTCTTACAGTCAGTTTTCTGTCTCATTAGGGCTCTTCCTTGACTTACTTTTTAAAATTCATTAAAACTACCTGACTGGTGCAGTCTCACCTCTGACTGACCCTACAGGGAGGTTATTTTCGCACTGGCTGTTTCTCAGGCAAACACACATAGCTGTGTGTGGGTGTCACAGTTGATAAGCTGGTTTACTTCTCTGATCCCTGGCAACACTTTTGGCTCTGTAGGTACAGCTCTGGCCATGCATCACTGATTCCTGTTTTCCGCTGACTTAATCTAACAGTGCCTGGACATCTTGTGGATTCATTGATTCTTTCTCCACCCTCTTTTGTTTGTTACTATCACAGAAACTAGAAGAGAGATTCAGATTCAACAGAAGAGATCTCATTGGTTTTGAATTCACTGTCCTCGTGGCTTTGGAACTGGCTCTCTACCTTCCTGAAAACCAAGTTTTACCTCATTACAGACGGCTCACACAACAGTCTTAACCAAAGCTGAGTTCCAGCTGATGACCAGTGGCGCTGGGGATCGCATCACTGGACGCTGCTGGGGAAGTTACTGCTGGCCTTTCTGCGCCGCTGCGGTCGTCTTGCCACGGCCAGAGATGGTTCTGAAGCGTGCAGTGTGGTGTTAAACTGTCGAGGTGGACGTCATGGACACGTGTGCCAAGTCTGCAGGATGGTACAAGAAGAATTATTGAACTTTATTTTCTTTTGGACATTTAAAGCACAAATATTCACCAGTCAGCTGTCGTGGCTGCTTATTATTCCTTATTTATCTCTTTGAGTTTACTAAAACTGTTCTTCCCTATGAAGAATATTATGGTTTTGTTTCCTTTTTTTTTTCTAAAGCCTTTTTTACGTTCCTTGAGACTAAAGGAAGTGTCACTTCCATTCCAGTGCACCACAAAGTTCAGATGTTTCTAAATCTTTTCACATTTTTACATGAATGAAATGCATCCTCTTTTTTCCTTTTCTTTTCTTCAAAGATGTGCCTAAAACCAGCTGGTCTGGTACCAGTGCTTTTTAATTTAGTTATTTTATTTAGTGGGAAATCCTGAATTTGTACAGCCACTTATTCTTTACCTGCATTGGCCTTGCATATAAGGAAAACAATTCCAGTATATCTGCACTAATGATACACAGGGCATCTATTCTCTGCTATACTATAGGTCTGTAAGCAGCAAGATTGAAATTCCTTTGTTACAATTTAGTTAACTATTAATACCTTACAAATAGACATTTTATTTAAGAAGGAAAGCTTGTTTGAAAACCTCTCCTGAAGTACCACATGTTGAACAGGGTAGCTGCAGCAAAGCTATTGCCATCCCGACTCCCTCTTCAGTGGAAGGTGAGCGTGTGACTAAGAGCAATTTGCTGTCAAATGTTATTTGGGATTTTATTTCTTCCAGGGTTCCGTAGCCTGAAATAAGCACCTTTTTAGTACGACTGTATTACACGTGGTCTTACGTGCTCTGAGCACATACTTCAGTCAGCAGAGCCACTGCTGCCAGACAAAGCCAACGAAACAAAGCACGATCAAGATTTAAAATGCTACTTTTTCTTTGACTCAGTTCTTCCAAGCATTCCATCACTGTGACAGTCCTCACAAAACCCAACGCCTGCAGAACGGCTGGTGCCCAGCAGCACTCTAGTGCTTGCACAGAGGTTAAATAACTTCTCTGACCATTGGTTATTCTTTTATTTATTTATTTTTCTTTAAACATCCAGGTTAGGAATGAACTCTGGATTATACGTGGAACCTTCTGTGATACTGGCTCTTGGGTTTATTTTCTGAAGCAATATTATGATACAAGTAACTGTGTCCATTTGCAAGGAATGAAACTGATGCTTGGCTGTTAAGACTGAGGAATTTGTAATTTTGGTTTGACTCCTAAATGAAATACTAGACCTCGTACTGAAGTAAGGGACCTGATGTCGACTATGTAAAGTAATGTAAATTCTTGTTCCTTGTATTAAATGTCAGTTGTAGCCCAAACCAAAGCTGAACCTTTGCTCTTCAGCTGTGTTTTGTCTGAAGCTAATCTGGCTTCATTAGAACTGCAGCAAACTTTACGTGAGCCCCTTCCTCTTTAGGGGTCAATGTGTTTTTCTTAGGTAATAACTTACAGTGACGATTGAATCTTTTGTAACTGTGTTCAGCTGTATGTAGCTTCAAGTTATTGGTGTAAAACTTAATATGCTTGTGATTTCTAACCCAGAAGGACTTTCCAGTCTCCATGAGTGAGATGGTAGCTAATAAGTTAGACAATAAGCTTGCCAGTTATCTTCCAAAAGGTTTAAAAAATTGTCTGCTAGTTAAACTTTCTACTGAATATAACTGTCCTTGCATGCAAGACATAGTGATGTACTAAAACATCTAGTGTATAATGAGCCTTCACGTTAGCAAACGGTGCTGAAGGTGACTGAAGTGACCCATCCTCTCCTCAGATCACCACGGGAGGGGACAGAGGTTGAACTGAGCAAAGAAATGACTCTCACAGTATCTTCAGAATCAGTTAAAAGCTTTAGTTAGCATGAGTGAAATCAGAACATTTCTTTACCTGGAACTTCTTCAGTGTATACAGGGTTTTCTGTAACAAAATTAACTTTCCTTCCTTGCCATCTAAGGAAAAAAACCCACGCTTTGGTTTGCACCTCTTTGGAGTGTCTATTCAGTGGAAGTTTGTCTAGTTGCATTGGGCAATTCTATTCCCAGAACCTACGGGTTTGACGTGATGAGCCGGCAAGCTTTTGTTTTGTCTTTCAGAAGAACAAATTAGGATAAGGAGCGCTGAATTCCCGAATGCAGAATGCTGTCTGAAGGTCGCTTTAAACGTTGCCTTGGGCACAAACAGCATTCTTGGGCTCAAAAGCCATTTGGAGCAGAGAAATGATGCAGTGGAGCAAGCACTGTGCTGATGTCTCTGGAGCGGGGCGTTTGGGGCCGATGCCGTCCAGGGGCTTGTACATTGGTACCGCTGTTGTGGTATCTGTGCAGAAACAGCCCTTCTGCAGAGATACAGTCACTTTGGATGTGCTTTCTTTTTTTCTTTTCGCCGTTTTTAAGCGTAGCTTCCACTCGTCTGTGGGAATATTTCATTATTTTTTTTTTCCTTTTCACCTAAAAGCTGCCACCGTGTGGCAAAGAACTCTTACTGCGTTATCCATTAATAAACTGTCCGGGGGACCCAAAAGAATCCGCGGATCTGCCGGCTTCGCCTTTTCACAGCCCCAGCTCCTCTTGCTTTGAAAAAAACCGCAGCTTACGCTGAGGGGCTGAGCGCTGCGTCCGTGTGAAGATGCTGCTGGGCTGCCCCAGCCCGGAGAACTCTTGATAAGAGGCTGTGTCACCTTCTGTCAGCAATACTGTCGTGGTTTTGTCTTACTCCATTATTTAAGTCTTGAGTTAGAGCCTGCGCCGTATTTCTCCCCCCACCCCCTCGAACTTGTGACAGTAAGATGCTGTGAAATAAACCCAGTTTTGGTACGTGTTTTGTAACCAAACGTCTCGTTTCGGAATCGTCTTTGGCTTTCCCAGAGGGTCGCTTCTGGCGTGGGGGGGGTGGGGGTGTCGGTTCCCTTCAGCTGCCCGGCGCCATCGCCCTGGGGAGGGGGGTGGTGGGGCCGGTACCCGTCCCCGTGCCCCCGGCCTCAGCCCGGGGAAGGGGAGCCGGGGGGAGGGGGAGGGGGCGAAGTCCCCGCCAGCTAACGGAGCCTTAAACGTCCAGCCCGCCTTGGTGACGTCACGCCCCTCCACCGGAAGCTGTTTGCGCTCTGTATTGTATTTCCGCTTCCGCTGCTGCGTCTTCCTTTCCGCCCCGGAGCACGCGAGGTAGGAGCGGGGTCCTGGCGCTGCTCCGCAGGGAGCGGCCGGGCCGGGGGCTGGCGAGGCCTCGGGGGGCTGGGGAGCGGCGGGAGGGCTCCTTCCACCGTGTCCCGGCTGCCGTGAGGCGGCGGGGGGGCGTGGCTGGAGGGCTACGGGGAGGGGCGGCCGGGAGGACCGCGGTCCTCCCAGGCCAGGCCTTGCGGGGAAGGTCCGCTGAGCTGCCGCGCTCCTTCCAGGTATTCCCACTCGGTGCCTGTGCCTCAGCGGCGACCCGAACGAAATGCAGAACGACGCCGGGGAGTTCGTGGACCTCTACGTCCCTCGGAAATGGTGAGCGGTTCCTGTCAGCGGTGGCGGTGCCGCTGGGGATTGCGGGTCTGGAGCGCGGGGACCTCCGAGGAGCCGGGCCCTTGGCAGGCACCGACCAGAGGTCGCTACGGACTCTGCAAAAGCAGGCTGGTTTGGTTTCTAGTAGAGAATTTTCTACCCGTTTCAGTATTTTTAAACGTTTTATGTAAAATACATGTAGCAAAATTAAAGCTGAAGAATATATTGTTTATCTTGTGTTGCACAGCTGTCAGCCTTATAGGGCCAGTGACAGGTCACAGAATCAAAGAGCCGTTTAGGGTGGAGAAAACCTTTAGCATCATAAAGTCCAGCCCTTAATCTTGTACTGCCAAGTCCACCACTAACCCATGTCCCTCAGTACTACATCTCCATGGCTTTGAAAAGGCTCCAGGAATAGAGACTCCACCACTGCCTTGGGCAGCCTGGGTTTCACAATCCTTTCAGGGAAGAAATTGTTCCTCACGTCCAACCTAAGTCTTCCTTGGTGCAACTTGAGGCCAGTTCCTCTTGTCCCGTCCCTTGTTCCTTGGGAGCAGAGCCCAACCCCCCTGGCTCCAGCCCTCCTGTCAGGGGGCTGTCGAGAGCCAGAAGGTCTCCCCTCAGCCTCCTCTCCAGGCTCAACAAGCTCAGATCCCTCAGCTGCTCCTCAGAAGACCTGTGCTTTAGACCCTTCCCCAGCTCAGTTGCCCTTCTGGCCACGCTCCAGCCCTTCAGTGTCCCTGCAGTGAGGGTTCGTGTGTGGTGCATCTCAGAAGGAAAGGTGCATGTTTGTAGCATTCCAGCGTCTCTGCGCTATCAGCTCTCCTAGTGAACCTGTTAACGAACCACTTGTTGCCTTGATAGACACTTTTAAGATTATAGCTTTTTGTAAGGGTGTGTGTTAAAAAAACTCGCTACAAAATAAACCATTTTTATGCATTTTATTAAGTTCTAAGACAAATGTTTTTTACAGCATGTGATTTCTGAGGGTTTGCAAACCCCACTGCGTTTTGACAGCTGTAATGGCTGCTAAAGAAGGAGGAATAGAAACTGTCTTCTTCTGAATTCCCTTTGTTGCTGTATTTTTGGCACTTTATTAAGAATAAACCTCGATGTCTAGTGCATTCTGAAGGTCTGTGCTGCTCTCTGCACTGTGTAGGGGTCAACTGGACATATAAAAACCCTAGTGAAGGGATAGTTGGCAACTTAAAATGATGCTACCAAGTGAAAGTCTCCTTTAAATGTGCTTAAAACTGCATTTGAATTTTCCGAGTACTGAATGCTTCAACTGTTACTGTCTAAGCTTCTTGTGCAGCTTTAATTTGCATGTAGATTAGGTGTTAATAGTTGGGGTTTTTTAATTGTCACTGTCTGTTTCCTTTTGTTTGAATATATTTTGGTATTTTATTCCTCAGCTCTGCCAGCAACCGAATAATTGGTGCTAAGGATCATGCCTCTATTCAGATAAATATTTCTGAGGTAAGTTTCATAACAAATACGTGATGAGAGAGCTTCACCTTTAAACTTTTGGTAGAAGTTAAGTAGTATAAAAGCTTGTGATGATTCTCCAAATGGTTCACTTGAGGTCACAGAAGTGTAGAGCTTGAGGGCTTTCAAACCCCTGATGGAAAATATTAATTAGAGGGAATTTCATAAAGTTCTGGACAGTCTGTTCTGGTGCTTAACTGGCTGACTAAATGCAGCTTCCTGACTCTATCTAGAGTTCTAAATTAGAGAATTCCTTGTCCTGAAGGAAAGGAGAAGAAATGCTTGTTTCTGGGAGGTTCTTATCCCTTCTAACTTCACCTCTCTGTAAGAAAGCACCATTCTTCAGTCTGTCCTTCTCCACCCTGGGTTTTAATTATTTATTCTTGTTGATCTGTTCTGGTTTTTTTTCCAGTTTGTCCAAACTTTTAAGAAAGATCCATTTTCCAAAGCAGAACTCTGTTCCTGTTCTGCTTAAGCAACATGCCAACTTCTGAGCTCTGCTTGAATCCTATCTGTTAATGCCTGATGCTGCTGCTCTCAAGAAGTAACAAAGGAGGCTGCTGGTGTGTTTTGTGTCAGCATTATTTCACTGATTCAGTGCTTGGAGTGTTAAATGCTTTAGAATTTTTCCTGAGGCCTTTTATTTGTATTAACTTGCTGTTGTGCATTTACTTTTCTTTCTGCAACAAGAAGGAATTCCTTCTTTTTTTAAGTTTAATTTCATCTTCTTAAGTTATCTTTATCGTGAATCCCTCCAAGCTTAACATACGTGCTGAGAAAACCACAGTAGACCGTGATTCCTGCAGGATCCCAGTTAATGCACATGGGCTCCAGTTAATTTAAACTCCTTTTAGCATGACTTCCCCCCCCCCACCTTTTACTGATATTCACCTTGCAGAAATTCTGTGGACACAATGTTGTGTAGCTTATGAGCTCTGCAGCTTGATTAATTTCTTCTTGAGTGAGAGACCCTCAGACTATGTTCCCATATTTTTAAACAGCTGAAGTCTCTTGTGTTGTCTGACAAAATAAATCATTTTTAGAAGTGCTGTGTGTGATTTCCAGTAAAAGTTAAGGCAAATACTTCTCTTGTTCACCATGTTTCATCCCCTCAGTAATCCCTATTTCTTGTTTTCAAAGGATTAGAGATTAGCAGAACTCAAAAACAAGCCCATGTGATGTTGCAGCATTTGCTGTGCTCTTGAATTTCCTGATGTATATTGTTTAGTCTTTTTCCCTCTTAAGTTTCTCAGCAGCTGTTGGAATTGGAAAGTGAGACAATTTGTCCCTCTCAACTTGGGGCATTTTTCTTCCTGTGTAACAAGATCATTCCCTTTCCCCGCTTCACTTCAATTTTCCCTAATGCTGACCTTAATTAAAATAACCTTAATTAAAAGAAACATGAAAAAAAAAAAATAGCAAAGGCAGTCAAAGCCACAAGTAAACTACATTGAACTTTTCCAATTTTTTTCAGAACTCAAATATTTTCTTTTAGTGCCCATCTTGTCTTGTGTTCCTGTCCTGCTGTGCAATCTGTTAAGTTTTATAACTGCACTATGTAATTAGCTATAAATTTGCTGTCAAAAGATACTCTATAATTGTCTTTCCAACTTCAGTATTTACTTTGGGTTTTCGTAGCCTGCAGAAAAATACTTGCTGTATTTAACAAGTAAATTTTATCTCTGGGGGCTTGGTGAGTTTGATGGAAGAGCATAAAATTTCCTGAGAGTCTGTGTGGAGTTAATTCATTTGTCATTACAGGTTGACAAGGTAACAGGCAGAGTAAATGGCCAGTTCAAAACATATGCCATTTGTGGACCGATTCGTAGAATGGTAAGCACTTTCTTCACCTAACAAAATGATTTGGCTTCCTTTTATATCAATTTATATATTTTTTTAATCTATATTTGGCCCTGAAAACACAATGAGCCTTTTGCTAGAGGAAGAGCTTTTGTGGGGCTAATGAAGACAGAGTGAAGACATGAATAAATTCACTTGCCAGAATCAGTTTCTTCTGTCGTTCTTTTTCCTCAGTCCTTTGAGTTGTAGAATTGTCTGTGTTTATACATTTATTTTTTTTTATGGTTGAAGGATATACATGATTTTCATTGTTTTGTTTTTAGAATGTACTGTGTTGCTAATATCTGGCTTTTATCTGTTTATAACAGTTAGAAAAGACCACTACCATGACTTAAATTTGTTAAACAGGGTGTGAAGTTTCCTAGAGTTGATCAAAAAATGTGCTCACCCAGACACACGTCTTTGTTAATGCGAGCATATATTTTATCACATTAAAATTCTTCCTTCTCCTAAAGGATGACAAAGAATTTAACAGCTTCTTTTCAAAATGCTAATCTGTGCATATAAAACATAGTGATCTGTGGCAGCTGTTGTGCCTTTCACTTACCAGCATTCAATGCAGCAGCTGCCTCTCTTTTTAATGTGTATCAGTGATTATCTGGTCACTTCAGAATCATCTGTTTGGCTTTTCTTAAAGGGTGAATCAGACGACTCCATTCTGCGCCTGGCAAAAAATGATGGAATTGTTTCCAAGTACGTATGTTCATCTGCTCCCCTGACTCTTCCAGGGGGAACTTCCCAAGCCAAATCCAGCTTCTGGAGGGAAATGTATACTCTGTATTTATAGGGTGATTATGCAGTTGATCAAAAATATTTACTTAAGCTGTTAAAGGAAACTAGTTTTGTAACAATGTTTGTTTCATTTTCTTCTAGGAACTTCTAACCGAAGAAACTCCCGCGTGGAACATTTGATGTCAAATAAACAGTTCAAACCTTTATTGCGCTGCGTCTTTTGTTCAAGTCATAAACATCAGGGGATTTATTACCACTAGTCCTAAAAGACCTAGAAACTTGTGTCTTCAAAAGATACACAGATTCTGCTTGTGAAATCTTAAAACAAATCAGCTCGTAAAGCAATGTCAGAGTTGGAAATCAAGAATTTCCCCTTCATGCTTTGGTTCCCTGTCATCTTGTCTTCTCCAGATTTAACCAGCTCAGCTCCTTTTTGATCTATAACAGAACACTGCAGCAGAGCCAGCTTGCAGTGTAGCCATCTAATTCGGCTAGAAAAACTGAGGGAATTTCTCTGGTTATGGTGTCAGTTTTGTGATTTATATTTCTTTCTCTGCTGACAGGGTCTCACAATATTTGCTCTGCCATTGGCACATTCTTTAAGCAAAATTATTAAAACAATTTTCCATGAATTTTGGTTTTATCAGAAACACTTCTTGGCATCCCAGCAAGTATTTTGCCATGTAAGAAAGGCTCTTCAAGTTCTACATTTTTACTCTTACTTGAGATCTTCATGTTGAAACTCAGGGCAATAGTTTAAGGAGAAATAACAGAATATTTGGCAGCATTTTAATAAATTACTTTGTAGCCCTTTAATGGATGAAGAGACTGGAAAGAGTTGTTTCAAAATTTTACCTGCTGTACACCCAATGTTCTGTTTAAGTGGGAGCCGGTTGGTTGTCTGGTGATGTAAAGCTGCTGAAGCAGTTGCTGTGAAAGTTGGCTCAGACTCCACTGCCACTCAAACCACGAGCTTTGCCATGTTATTGTTGGGCATTAGAAACAAGCTCTTTACCATGAGGGTGGTGGGAGGCTGCTGGGGGTTGAGGCCCTATCCCTGGAGATACACAAGGTGAGGCTTGGTGAGGCTTGATGAGGCTCTGAGCTGCCTGCTCTTGTTGCGGATGACCCTGCTCACTGCAGGGGGGGTTGACCTTTAGAGGTCCTTTCCAGATCATTCTATGATTAACCTGAGATGCTGGATTAGAATAAGGTTGATTATTCTCTGGGACTGAGATCGTAGTTGTACTGTCAAGCTGAGGTGTTTAAAATAAATCTAGTTTTCCTGACCTTGCAGTACTCTATTCTGACACCTCTGAACTTGCTCCTGCTGTCTGGACCAAAGTATGCCAGAAATAAATTGTTTCATAGCAGTTTTCTTGTGTTTTGGGTTGGGGTTTTTTGGGGTTTTGTTTTTTTTTTTTTCCCTCTTTGATCAGCTCTTCACATTCAGTGTTGCTGTTGCATTTGGAAAGGGCTGTGCTCAAGTTGCTGTAGCTGTACCAGTGAAATGTTGGGCTCTCCCCTGTCATTCTGGTGGGCCAAAGTGCTTTCAGCAGTATTATGACCTTGTTACATCTTAACAGCATGAAACACGGTATTCAATTGCCACAGCTCTCCACTCTACTCTCCTGTAGTGTCTGCAGAAATGGAGAATGGAACTGCAGTTAAGTGCTGAGCTGGAAGCAGCTGCTGGTGCTACACCATGGCTGTGAGAAAGGCAAAGACAGACCTTCAGAGAAGAGCAGACGTATTGTACTTCTGTGTTTTGGAGTGTCTAATTACATTGTCCTCTCTGTTGGGAGAAGAGATTTCTGCTTTACTTTGGCTGTTAACTCTGCAAGGAATTATAAGTGTGGTGTCTTTTCTAGTGGTGTAATGTCAGGTTTTTGTTTTGCAGGAGCGATGCAAGATGTCTTCTAGGTGCTGTTTTTCTGGTGGTAGATTTTTGCTTGCACCCATCAAGTTTATTTGTCAGTAGGTGCTTACCACGTAAGTAAAATGTCGTAGATGGGCTTGGTAGTTCTAATATATGTTGGGATGTTATGACCACTGTTGAATATTTGCGTTGTCAGCTGCATTTTAACCAATTTCACGGTATCTACAGCTCTACACAGGCTGTCCTTCAGATGGTGTGTTCTGATCTGTGCATTCTCCAGAATTACTGAAGTTATAGAATCACAGAATGGATTGGGTTGGAAGGGACCTTCAAGACCATCGAGATCCAACAGCCCTGCCATGGCCAGGGACACCTCCCCCTAGACCAGGTTGCTCGAAGTCCCCTCCAACCTGGTCTTGAACACTTCCAGGGATGGGGCATCCACAGCCTCTCTGGGCAACCTGTTCCAGTGCCTCACCACCCTCAGAGTGAACAACTTGCTAATTTCTAATCTGAATCTCCCCTTTTCCAGTTTGAAGCTGTCACCCCTTGTCCTACAAGCCCTCATAAAAAGTCTCTCCCCAGCTTTCTTGTAGCCCCCCTTCAGCTACTGGAAGGCCACAATAAGATAGTTATATCCAGACTACGCTGTGTTCGCTCCTGTGTGATCATCTCCAGGACAATGTTTGCTGTCATCTCTGCTCAAATCTCGGCCTGGTTCATGTCTCAAAGTTTTCTCAAGCGCTAGAAGCTGTTCTGGTGATGCTTTCCTGTTTATGCTGTAAACTGTCTCTGTGCAGAGCTGGTTACCACGTGCCTTATTTCTGACTTGTTCACAAGTAGCTGTGGGTGTGGGAAACTTTAAGCCTTGGGCTTCTCTGGGGAGGGCCTGGAATAGGGACACTATCACTTCTCAACCAGAAGAGTGAACTACCCAAGAGTAGCATTTCTCTCCTTATCTATTTTTTTGGACTTCTCAGACATATCAAAATCTTTGGAAGATCCTTTTTTGACACCAAGTAGGTGTTCTGATCTGTGCATTCTCCAGAATTACTGAAGTTATAGAATCACAGAATGGTTTGGGTTGGAAGGGACCTTCAAGACCATCTAGATCCAACACCCCTGCCACGGCCAGGGACACCTCACCCTAGACCAAGTAGGTGTCAAAATTAGGTGCTCTTGAACCTAAGCGTGGCAAATGAGGCCACAGTAATGCATAGTTGCACTGTAGTGGGATTTATTTTATTTTTAATTTGAATCAGTTGTTGGTTGGTTTTTTTTAAATCATGAAGTGAATTAGGATTTCAAGTGTGAGCCACTGTAGGGATATAATTAAGTACATAACTAAACCTTTGTTTCAGGAGCAATTTCATCAGAGAAATCCAAAATTGGCAGGCTCTTGGCCTTTTTTAGCATAGCTATAAACTGAAACATATTAGTTGCACAATCTGTCTACTCACTGATAACGCTTTCATTTACTAGTCCTCCTCCAAGCTGATAGAACTTCTTTTAAAAGAAAAACTCCTGGATGTTCTGAGTTAAGGGGAAGTCAGCTCAATAGACCAAAAAAAGAAAGAAGGCTTAATGTTGAATTAATGATGAACTTAATACTACATAAAGCAATATAAGGGAGGTACCTTTTAAATACCACAAGCTGGGGGAAAAAAAAATGAAGTCAGACTTTATTTTTGAGCTATTTTCATCCAATCTCTAAGTCAAGCATGGAAGATGCATTAAAAAAAAAAAAAAGCCCCACCCAAACCAAAAGAAAAAGCCAGGGGGTGGGTGACTGTTACTTGTGATTCTCCTGGAAATAATTCATTTTTCCAGCAGATAAATCTCTGAAAGCTCTTTCTGGAAAGACAAATACAGCCTCCAAACTGGAGGGATTTTGGCTTGGCTTACATCCAATCCTCATTACTTTCCTTTGTACACAGTAAAAGGAGATAAGTTTTAATTGGACTTGATGTTTCTTTCTGACATATCTTAAATTAGCTGCTTCTGCCTTGGCATTAGGGTAGAATTTTAAATAAAACCAGGGACTGTTTACTGCTGATAAATGCCTAGTTTACCAGAGAGTTTAAATATTGTTGACTTGTTTCTAATCCCCTGGGACTCTGTTCATCCGTGTGGATTTCAGTGGAATTCCTCCATAAGGCAAAGTGAACTGACAGCTTAAAAGCTCAAGATTGAGCTTGAGGTCTCTCAGATGTCCTTTTAAGCAATAAAAGTTCATTAGCATGTGGCTCTGCCCCATTTACACTTCTGTATTGATCAAGTATTTAAGAACTACATTGTAATGTTAAACTTTCTGTGCTTTGTAAAAGAGATTGTCGAAGTTTTGTTTCTTTTTTTTTTATTTTCAAATTCAGAAAACCAATTTTTTCATTCATTTCTTGTCATAAGAAGCTTATGAAATGTTACAGTGACACATCCCAAAACCCGATTCATTTGGCAATGGGTTAGTGCTGTGCTAAAGGCTTCCTGGAGTTCACATCTTCACCAGTAAGACTGCACAGCACATGAGGCCTGATAAAAATTTCTGCAGAATTCTAACAAGGGAGGACACTCAGCCCTTTAAAAATCAATTCTGAATTGCTTTTTTCTAGTATTGTGATGTAAAATGTTCTTTGTTTTCCTGGGACAGGAATAGTTCAGATCTTCTAAAGCCATGAAAGGGAATGAACTGTACTCGTACTGTACAAGATGGACAGAGTTGCCCTTACATGGTTACGTTGCACCAAGTTGTGAAATTCTTTTCTGTTACGAGGACTTGGCAGTGGCACCCTAAAAACATCTGATTTAACTGGGGCTATTTTAGTGTCTTTGGCCAAAATTTTGCTGCTCAGACAAGAGCCTATGTACTTCTTAAAACACCTGCTTTGTTTGGTAGGAGCTTGTAGATGTCTCATAATACTGATTTTTTTTCCCTCCCTCCCCCCCCCTCCCTTTTTTTCCCTTTTTTTCCCTTTTTTTCCCTTTTTTCCCTTTTTTTCCCTTTTTTCCCTTTTTTCCCTTTTTTCCCTT
>JANIJG010013982.1:0-34118 GCA_024611175.1 Megaceryle torquata | reverse complement strand
AAAAGGAGATTGAGAGAAATGTTCATAGACCAGTTTGGATTGGAAGGGACCTTTAAAGCTCATCCAGTCCCACCCCCCTGCACTGATCCGGGACATCTGCAACCAGAGCAGGTTGCTCAGAGCTCCGGCCAACCTCACCTGGGATGGTGCCAGGGATGGGGCAGCGACCACCTCTCTGGGCAGCCTGGGCCAGGGGCTCACCACCTTCAGTGTAAAAAAAAATAATTCTTCATTCTCTCCTGTCTAAATCTCCCTATTTTAGTTTCAAAACATCACTCCTGTCCTGTCACAACAGGCCCTGCTAAAAAGTCTGTCCCTGTATTTCTGACAGGTCCCTGTAAGTACTGAAAGGCTGCAAGAAGGTGTCCCTGGAGCCTTCCCTTCTCCAGGCTGAAAATGTTCTGTGAAGAGCCTGTTCTTGTGCCTCAGGCTACCCGGGGCACAGCGCTTGCTGAGTCTGGCTAAATGCTCATCTTCAGGATGAGCCAAGAACATTTTCTTCTGCAGCTTTACCTGCCACTTTCTCTTGCCCTGTGCCCCAGCTGCCAGCTCCTTGCCCGGCGCAGGCTCACTGCCTGTGCACACGCTCACAGGCAGAGGGCACTTGTGCTAAGGGCCTGTTCCCTGCAGGGCTGCCAGGGCTGCAACCTTAACAGCAAGGAAGGCAACCTGATGTCATTTTGGTAAACCTTTCTCTCTGATTCTTCTCTTCCTCAGCTGGTACCTGAAGGCTCAGCAAATCGCTCCCAAAAACGGCCGCCCATACAACCAGCTGGCGCTTCTGGCCATCTACACGGTAAGATGCTCCTCATGCAAGGGTGGAGCAAGCGTAGGGAGAGCCTCTGGGATGGCTGTGAGATTCCATCTGCTGGAGAAAGGCATTGCTTAGGGCAGTGCTCCCAGATGTTGGTTTTTTTTAAAAAAGAAAAAAGCTGATGGCAGGATGTGCAGTGTGGATTCCAGCTGCTGCGGCTTCAGGCAGCTTTGTTAGATACACGCTATTCCCTCAGGGTATCGGCATTCTGGGGACTGTTCATGGGCTGTTGAGAGTGCAAATGTTTTAAAAGGGGGTTGTGTTTAAGGTTTTGCATGAGACTTTTGTTCTTAAGACCGTGCTGTAGTGAGGATGCTGTTTTCCTTGGCTGTGTCTTCACTGCACCTGTGGGCACTGGTCTGAGTGACATCCACACACAACTTTCTTAGGTTTCAGTTTTGCTGAAGTTATGAAGGAAAACATAGTTTGAGGAAGATGTGACAGTAGATAATGGAAGAATCAGGCTGGGACACACAGGCTGGTAGAGATCCACCCATTTGCAACGCTGAAAGATGCTGGTTTAAAGCAGAACTGGAGGGTTCAGCAGCATGTTTCCTTCATGGCTGGGAATGATCTTTCCAACTCCCAATGTGGGGCTTGAAGCAGCAAAGTATCCCACGCTTTGTGGTGGTTTGTAAAGCCAGCGGCATGTGGGCAAACCCCTAAAGGACTGTGTGGCTTGGTAGCATAAAGACGTGGGGAGTGCCTTCTCCCAGTGGCCAGCCTGTGGGAGCAAAGCTGCTGAGAAGTTGCTCAAATGTGAGGGGATAGCCCAGTCAGTGGCAGGCTGAAATGAGGGTATCCCACCCAACCGCTGGCAGGAGTCTGGCAAACCCTCTGGTCTTCCTGGGCCACTGCTCTTTGTAAAACTCACATGGAGTCAGTTCCATATGTATAGTAACGTTGCAAAGAGTTATTTTCTGAAGAGCTGGAATTCAGCATTTATATCTTTGCCCTTTACCACAGTGTTTGGTGGGAGACTGTTCTGTGTGAGCCTCTGGGCTGATGGCTTCTGCAGAAGCCTTGGGAAGAGAGTGAGTCCACGGGCTGTGGTGTCACCTGCACTCCCTAACCCTGCCATTGGGCTTCTGTGGGTGGTTGTAGGTATCTCTGCGTGTGGATGGAGAGTTCAAGGTCCTATTTATCATAGTATTGGTTGGCATGTCTGTCTGTCTGTCCCAGGCAGCACTGAGAAACAGGGAAGGTAAAGTAGATGGGAGCTTGCCTCCGAATGCCCCAGGGTGAGTGGCAACTCTGAGCTTGGTTGTGTTTTTGCAGAGGAGAAAGCTGGATGCTGTCTACTATTACATGCGCAGCCTGGCTGCTAGCAACCCCATCCTCACAGCCAAGGAGAGCCTCATGAGTCTGTTTGAAGAGACCAAACGCAAGGTGAGTCTTGGAGCTGGGCTGCAGGACGCTGCAGCTGCCCTTGCTGACTGTCCTGCGCTGGAGAGCTGTGATCCAGAGAGGAGGGTGATTGATGGTGGATTTTGGACTTAGTCACCACTTACCTGCTTTGAAGAAATTCCACGTTGGGAGTCAGGTGAGAGAGGCAGCCTTCAGAATGATGGTGTCGTTTCTGCCTCTCCTCAGACTGCTCTTGGGGTCGTTTTGGCAGCTGAGTCTTTAATTTTTGGGTCACACACTGTAAAACAGCCAAGCTCAGCAAGTGCTGTAGGTTGCTGTGGTTTGCAGCATGATCACTGCCTTGTCCCAGAAGTGCCCCACACCTGTGGGGCTGGGGAAAGAAAGGCTGCAGCTCCTTTGTGCCTCAGAGGGTCACCCCAAGTCAGAGATATAGCACCCAGGCTGTCACACACTTCTAGGACTGGACAGAGCTTTGCTTGTCCTGGGGCAGTTGGAGTTGAAAACTTCTCACCTGCACTGTCCTGTGGTGTCAGAAATGAAATCCTGGACCTGTCAACAAGTTATTGTGGTTCTGAAGTGGGGGGGAGACTGGGGAAGGGCTGATTTCTCCCTGTAAGTGAAATGATAGACTTCCCCTGAACTTTGATCCCTGGGTGACCTGAATTTGTTTGGCCAGGCGGAGCAGATGGAGCAGAGGAAACACCAGGTGCTGGATCTGAGCCCCAGCCGCCGAGGGAAGGGCAAGAAGTCCATGTTGCGACAAGTTGGAGATGATGCCACGCGGCTGGAGATCTGGATCCATCCCTCCCACCCCCGCTCGTCACAGGGCCACGAGTCCGGCAGGGATTCTGAGCAGGACAATGGTCTTGGGAACCTCAGCCCCAGCGACGTGAGTACTGCAGGAGGCAGCAGTTGTCTTTGGTGTCATGTGTTTGGAATGCAGCGGAATGACACTGGATCTGTTTTGCTTTCCTGTTGCTAAATTTTCCAGTGTTTTGGCTTCCCCTATGGGAGCTGTGCCTGGGTCAGGCTGAGGAGCTGGTGACCTCGTGCCTCTCATGTTTAAGGCATGTTGTTACCATCCAGTTCTTGGCAGCATGTGCTGGCGTGGCTGAGCTGGAACAGGAGAGACACAAACAGAAGATGCTGTAAAGCCTCTGACTTGGGTGAGGTTGCCGGTAGAAAATGAGGTCAGATGCTGAAGACCGGGGTTAACAGTGACCCTGTAGGTTCTGAGGCTTGTTCTGGAAGTGGGTCACCTGCCCTAACACCAGATGATTAGAGGTTTGCACTGAGAATGTGAAAACCGGGTTTAATTTCCAGCATAGGTGTTATGTTTGCATTACTTGCTGTCCCGAGAGGCCAGACTAGGGCCTTGTTTTTTCCCTGAGGTTTAATAAATAACTGACTAACGGGATCTCTCCTCGGTCTCGTACCTTGCAAGAGGAGCCTGAGTGAACTCTGAGCAGCCCAGGAATGCGGGCAAAGGCAGCGGTGGTTGGGAGCTCATCCTCTAGGAATCCTTGCTCTGCTTTGGCACATGCGGCTCTCAAGAGAACTTGCCAGGGAGCTCTGGGCTGCCTGTCCTAAAATGGCTGTTAAGGATGTGAGTTTAGCAGAACTGGGAAGACCTTCTTCACATACTGCAGGGCCTGGAGCTTCTCGGATACGATTGCACTTTTAGAACTAGTTGGTGACTTCAGCCGGGTGGAACTGTGGTGAAGTCTTGGAGCTTTGAAAGATAAGCTCTGGCACGTAGCTGCAGCATTTTAAAGACCTTACTGTCCTTTGGTTGTTTTCCATTTCCTCACCTTCTCTCGTGAAGACCTTTGCTTCCTCAGCACCATTGAAGGGAACGTGATAAACTGTAGCCTCTCCATAAATCACTGATGAAGATTCTTTGACATAAGATGCTGTGAGTGTTTTTGAGGCGTTAGGGGTGTCTCTTTAGTGGCGCTTCCATTACACTTGTTCACATGATAAGCAAAGGGGGGGACAGCGATGTCTTGTTTATAACGCAGCGCTGTTTGCTAGAGCCTGCCTTGGTCTGTTCAGTGTGGGGCTGTGCTCTCTGAATGCAGGTTGCTGCCGATGCCTGTGCAGATTGTGTGTCTGATTATTACCATGAGTCTTGATCGTTGAAAGCACAAGCTGTCTGAGCGTGGAGAAGCCACGTGATCAGAAATATAATCAGAGAATCCCAGAGTGGTGGGGGTTGGAAGGGATCTCTGGAGATCACCTGGTGCCACCCTCCTGCTCCAGCTGGGTCACCCAGAAGCAGGGGGCCCAGGATCACATTGTCCAGGTGGGTTTGGAATCTCTGCAGAGAAGGGGACTCCACAACCTCTCTGGGCAGCCTGGTCCAGGTTCTGCCACTCTTACAGCAAAGAATCTTTTTTTCTCATGTTCAGATGGAACCTCCTGGGTTCCAGTTTGTGCCTGTTGCCCCTTGACCTGTCAGTGGGCACCACTGAAAAGAGTCTGTTCCCATCCTCTTGCCTTCCACCCTTTAGCTCTTGATCAGCATTGATCAGACCCCCTCTCAGGCTGCTCTTCTCCAGCCTCAAGGCTTTCTGCCTTTCCTTGGCACAGAGATGCTCCATTCCCTTCCATCATCTTTGTAGCCTCCACTGAACTGTCTCCAGTAGCTCCTTGTCTCTCTTGAACTGGGGAACCCATCACTGGACACTTTTCTCCAGAGGTGGCCTCACTGGGGTAAAGTAGAAGGGGAGGAGAACCTCCCTTGACCTTCTGGCCATAGTCTTCTGAATGCATTCCAGTGGCAAAAGGGCAGGGGGAGCTGAGGGCCCAAGTTTGGGTGCTGCTGGCTTTGGCAGCCAACTCCAGTTGTGTTGGCACAGCTGCTTGTGGGGCTGTCCCGTAGCCGTGTCACCAAACAGACCTGGATTGACAAATGACCAGGTGAAAAGGAGACCTTAAAGCTGTGTCACTGACAGAGCTCCTGAACTGTGAAGCTGTGGGCTGGATAAAGACAGCAGCTCTTCAGGAAGCTCTGAACTCCTCATTCCTTGAATCTATAGCCTCTTACCCTCTTCCTCAATGCATCTCTGTGGTTTGCAGCTCCTTTTCTGGGAAGGAGTGGAGTCGAGTGGGTGTTGCCACTGTGTGGCACTGTTTGGCCTCGGAAGGGGCCCTGCTGCACCAGGAGCATCTGTCTGGCCCTGGCAGCACCTCTGCCCCACATCTCCCAGCCTGGCGGAAGGGAACAGCTCTTCTCCCAGGGGATGTGTGCCAGGACTCACTTGTCATTTGGGGGAAATGAGTCTAAATGTGTCATTGCCTCCTTGATCCTTCCTTGCCAGCTTTAGCCCTTGAAAAGGCTGAGGCAAGTGGTGTTCTTTTGTTTGCACTGACAGCTGTGCTTTGCAGGTAGCCCTTCAGGCATCGGTCTTTATGGCAACTGTTCCTGGGCCTTTTACAGGGTAGAATGGGAAAGCTTTCAGCTTCCAGAAGCAGATCCATACTTACTGCAAGTGTAGACCCTAATAGCTCTGGACCTGTACTGGGCAGAACTGCAGGAGAGAGGTTCCTTGCATCCTTCAAATGGAGGCTGTTGCTTCAAATCTGGCCCAAGTCAAAGGTGATGGGTGTTTTTACTGTGGAGACTGTTTCACAAGTGGCAAATAATTTGGGATCTTTTCTGTCATCAGTGATGGCTTGCTTTGTTGTGCAAGTGATTAGATGCCAGTCCTGTGACCTGGCATGCTCAGCAGGGAGATGCTGAACAGTTACTCTCCCAGGACTTGCTGATGTGCGTGGTCCCTGTCAGTGAACAGAGAGTCTGCTCAGCACACACTTGCTTGTCTCTTCTTAGTGCTGTCTTTATTTTTCCTTATGCAGCCCTAGACAAAGACAGAACCATCATTACTTTATTTCAGGGTCGGGACCCAAATGAATGGAGTTAGCAAAGTGTGGTGGCCAGTCCTCAGAAGGGCAGTTCACGCTGCAGCCGCTGCTGTGACAACAGAAGGTGGGGTGGGGAGGTGGCAGTTTGCCTTGGCACTGTGTGTTTAGGTAGGGACTTGGCATAGCTGCTTCTTTTGCAGTTTGCTGCAGCATCTTTCCAAGGAAGATGCAGAACTGGAATAACGTACCGTCTGTACCGATGGGCACACACCTCTGTTCCCTTCCTCAGGCACGGGATTTGGCACTGCTGCCATGGAGGGTGGGATGGTTTCAGAGAAAGCTGAAGTAGTGTTTGGGTTGCAGCCTGTCTGGTTTGTGCTTAGACTTTTATCTGTTATGCCCTCAGCCTTTTGGGGTTTCATTCTGTGCATGGCTGTTCTCTGTGGTCTCTTGTACGTTGGAAGTTTCTAAGAGTGCAGTGGTAGGAGAGTCCAGGCTGACTCAGTGCCCTGCTGACCTGACAATATCAGGTTACTTTGTGTGGGATTCCAATAAGAAATGGAAAAAAAAGGAGCCCGAACCAATGAGCAGTTGTGTTGCTTTTTTAAAAAACAGCTGGGCAGGGCAAAGTGAGCTGAAGAGCTGATTCTTTGCCATTTCTTCTCTGTCCCTGGTTTCGTTTGCCATGGGTCTGTATCGATCTTAGAGCTGATAGTACTGTACGCAGCTTACTGTGCAGTCTGTGAATTGGTAAAGTAAATATGACAAGTGTGCTGTCAGTCTCCTGAGAAAGTGTTAATATTGCACTGAGTTTGAGATTTTAATCACTTCTGTCAGGAAATGCTGAGTTAAGGTTCCCACAGTTGCTCTTGCCTGCTGCCTGTGCTCTGCAGTAGGCACTTCCTTGCGCTATCACGCAGCGAGCACACGCTAATAAAGATTACTCCATAGCTGCAGCTAAGATTAGGGAAGAGAGGTTTTCCCTTGGCAGGACAGTAATTGAATAATACTTCTCTCCAGATGTCTGAATACTTCAGCATCATTAAAGAATTAAGTCTGCTAGCCTCTTTGTGAGAGGTCAGTCTTGTAGAACCATCAAAAGCTTGGTAGGGCCACCCAAAAAGCTCTGAGGGAAGCTAAGGCCAGAGCTGTCTCAGCTCTATATGTCAGCTGCAGGAACCTTCCCATTTCCCTCAGCATACTGGTTGGGGGCAGAGGTGTTGCATTTGCCCGGTACCGGGTGCCCTTGGAGCAACAACCCCTTTGTAGTAGCAGAGAAATTGTGGTAGAGTCATTATCTCTGAAGTTCAGAGAATGTTTTAACCTCCATTTCTTTACCCAGGCTTTCTTTGCAGCGGGGAATATGGACAGTGAATCAGGGTTTCCACCACTGTGCAGTAAATATCACCAGGAGGTCTACCAGCGACAAAAAAAAAAAAAAGGGCTCAAAGTTCTCTCAATAGGCTGAATATAGAGGATTTCTTTTGTTTTTCTTCTTTGCTACCTGCTGTACAAGTCTTGGAAGCTTATTGTACATACAGGTGTCACCCTGTCCTGGGCATGGGTGCGAGTACAAGGAGACAGAGTGGCAATGCCAGAGCTTCAAGCAACGTGTATCTTTGGGTCGTTGTGTTCTCTTCCAGATGAGTAGTGCTGGTCTCTTTTGAACCCCTTCATCTCCTTCCATCTCCCAAGTCATAGAAAATCAGATAAATGCTGAGCACGCAGAGGAGTGGTCCTCGCAGCTGGATGGGGGCACTGGCTTCTCAAAGCAGTGGAGGTTGTCAGAGCTGTCCCACATCTTCCCCTCTAGGTCAGGATTCAGCTAACTGGGAACTTACCTGTCAGTGCCTGGTTGGGGCCATCTTCACAAGTTACTGTGACTTGTTTCTTGCAGAGACACCTCTAAGGTTTCTCACCTCCTGTCTTTCTCTGTTCCTCTTGCCTTCTCAGTTTTATTTCTGACTTTGCCTGCCTGCCCTGTGCACTGTGATGCTGTGTCCACTTACACTTCTGCAGCCCAGTTTCAGTCCAGGGCTGGAGAGGGCACTTTTGGGAACCTGTGCGTCCAGGAACGCTGGGGACTCCTTGGGGCTGCCCAAGTCGCTGTCTCAACAGAGGCCACATGTCCTTAGTGAAAAGGGTCACTGTCCTAGTCAGCTCCTGTGTGTTTCACATCTGTTGTTCCTTGTTGGTGTTTGTTGGTATCGCTCTGTGCACTTGTTCCTCTTGGGCAGCAGCCTCTTGGGTCGCTGGGCTGGCTCCTTCTCCTGGCAGGTTTCAGCTGGTGCAGTTTTGTTTGGTTGTTTTTTTTGTTGTTTTTTGTCTAGGGGAACTGTCTTGGGCTCTGTATCTGGAAAGGGCTGCTTCTAGGATAAAACCTCACGTTAGTCTGGTAGCAGTTATGATGTTTGGGATTTCTTGACCATTTTGTTCCGTCAGCCTGTGCTATGCTTGGACCGGTCACACACTGAGTGATAGTGACCTGTGTTCAGAGCTGAGGTTCCCTTGATGTCACTCCCTGCAGTCCCTAGGAGCATTTGGTTTGTTAAAAGGCTGTTGTGATGCGAGCTGGGTGTCTGTGAGTGTGGCTCAGCTTTGTGCATATATACCACAGAAGTACAGGCTTACTGAGAGCAGCTCTCTTCACTCAGCTCTTTTCTCACCTTGTAACTATTTTCCATTACATGACTAGAAATAACTGACAGGCCAAAGTGGAAGTGATGCATTTCTGTAATGATGGTTGTTCTTTCATATAGATAATGAACAAACTTTGTGTGAGGGTGGCAGAGCCTGTCCCAGGCTGCCCAAAGAGGTTGTGGAGTCTCCTTCTCTGCAGAGATTCCAAACCCACCTGGACACTGCGATCCTGGGCCCCCTGCTCTGGGTGACCCCGCTGGATGGAGCGGGGGGGGCACCAGATGATCTCCAGAGGTCCCTTCCAACCCCCACCACGCTGGGATTCTGTGATAAGAGGCTGCTTCGCAAACTCATTTCTGGGTTGTCTGCTGCCAGGGTGATGGGAGCATTTCCCTGCACTACCAGTGTGACTGGGTGGTTTCTCACACGACAAGAAAAGATTGATCTTTTCCCTTCCATGCAGGCTCTTTATCAGTAATTCCTGCTACCTAAAGTATGAGGCTCTCTCATTTGCTACCTTTGTGGTGTCAGGTGGGCAAAGTGCTCAGGCTGATCCTTTTGTAGGAGCCTCTGATGTGGAAAATAAGTCCAGGCAGCTGGGGCTGTGCCTCTGGTTCTGATGGGCAGTCTGAAAGCATGGCATGCCCTTCTTCCCCCTGCTGCTGGGACACCAGTGCCCAGAAGGGTAGTGCTGCAGGCTGTACACTGTGCCCTGGAAGCCTGGGCTGACTCTTGTGTGCTTTTAGGGTGTTTTCCATCCAACACTGCATGCTTGTGCAGAAAGTGGAGGGAATAAAATGTGCAAGACCAGCGAGCTCTCTGCTGAAGCCATTTCTCACACCTATTAAATGTCTGAGCTGCACCAGAGCAGTGGCATAGGTGTGCCCACAAAGGGAGGTCACACGTGAGGGTGTGTCGCTCACAGAGAGGTTTTTCTCAGCTCATGAGCCAGTAGCAGTGCATACCCAAGGGCGTAGAGTGAGGCCTTGGGTCAGGCTGCCAGCAGCAGCTTGTCACAGGAGGGCAGTTTATGTGAAGTCGGGGAGTTTGTCTTCTCTACGGTTAGATGCTCTCTAGTATTTGACGTGAGCAATCCCTTCTGTGGTCTGTTGCATTATGGTCTGCTCTCGCTACCAAGGGTGACAGCGCTTCCCCTCCAGCCTGTTGCTGTGTTTGTTCTGCACCTCTGCAGCACTGCCAGCCTCTGCTGAGCCTCCCCTGCAGCACAGAAACGAGCGGAGCAGCTCCCTGGGGCGGGAATGCGAGGTGCCAGCAGTCAGCTAAAGGCTGCCCTTCCTTATTTCTGTCCTTTATCTGCCACCCACGTGAAAAACCAGCAAGAGGTGCTGCATTGTTATTTTTTTGTGCCCAGAGCAGGACTTGAGAGGGAGAAACCTTGAGTTCCCTCTGTCCTGCCCAGGCAGCCTCCTTTCTTCACCCCAACAAGCTTGCAGGAAGCTGTTGGGTTTGGTTACTCATTTGTGGAGGTCAGGACTAGGTCTGGGTTTTTTTTTTTTTTCCTTTGTATTTAGGAAACAGTTTACAAACTGTTTTGAGCATGGGGGAACTGGTGGCGTGTGAAAGAGGCTTCTCGGTCTCTTTACTGCTGGACTCAAATTAATTCTCTGCCCTGCCTCCTTTTCTGTCATCTCTTTCTTGGTTGGCAGTGTATTTCTGAGTGCTTTCCCCAGCCTGCAAACCCTTTGCCTCCTAATATGACCTCGGTCACCAAACCACCTTTGGGCTTTATTTTTACTCTGGCCGTTTTGTTTCGCGTGGTAAGGTTGGTTTCTTTCCCCTAGCAGTGAGAAGACTTCTCTGCGGAGGAAGTAAAAGAGTGCCAGGCTGCAGTTGAAACTGGTTAAACACTAAAACCACACTCCTAGCCTCTCTGGGTTTGAGACGTGACATTCAGCCATGCAGCTTAGCACTGGCTTTTTTGCCTGCCAGTTGTGCACCCTCCCTGCTTGCACATAAATTTTCTAATAAACTCTGTTTTTTACTTTAAACTGCTGATTAAAACCTTCTCGACTGCAGTTCCTGTGTTAGCAATCCAACCAGAAGTGCTGTTGCACCTTGCCCAGGCTCATGATCTTCTGTGGATGTTCAGCGCTGTTTCGCTAAAGCTCCTGGAGCTCAGCAGAGCTCGCAGAGCCTGGTTACCAATTTAGCCTGTGCACGCATCCCGTGTAGAACCCACATGTTGCTTTCCAGCACAACTTGACCTTTTGTCACTACCCAGAAAGTGAAGGCTGAGATATTGGTAAGAGTTTCCAGAAGATGGTTCATATTTTTATTTTTTTATTTTTTCCCTTTTCTATTTAGACCATGTTGGTGGTTTTATTTAACTGTGAAGAACAAGGCAGGGACTAATGTTATTGAAGGGGAGAGACACTGACATGTTCTCCTTCCGGTAACAGGCATCTGGTGCTAATGTGTGTAGAAGTATCGTGGTGGATCAGAGGTGGGAACACTGCAAGGAGATCAATGAGTTATGCCTGTGTGAGGAGCTCAGTTATATTCCAGTGCTCAGAGAGGCTGTGGTGAGGGAGCAAGACTTCGAGTTCCAACAAACTTCTCATACTCTAAACCCAAGTACAATCATCCAGAAACCGCCTTTCCCTGTCAGTCACTCTTTCCTCATTTCCTCTCCTGCTGGTGCTGATCAGCCAGGGATTTGTGTGTAACCAAACCCCCTCCTGCTGCTGCACATTAGTCCTTTCTCGTGGCAGCGGGTTTGATGATCCAGGCAGTGCAGAGTGATGTTGGGAGGGAGGATTTGCACTTCAGATGAGAATACTGCCAGAACTGGCAGTACTGGTAAAGGAAGTAAAATGCCTAATAGCAGGGCTGGGAAATTTCCCAGAGCAGGGTATAGGCTGTGGACAGTGATTTCTCTTGAGCTTTTTTTTTTTTTTTTTTTGTTAGTGTAACCTTGACCTTTGTCTGAAGTTGGCCCAGGTCAACTTTTTCTGCTGTCTGTTTTTCACTTTTTGGGATGGGCACCTCATATTCCACAGCCAAACCTCTTAATTCTGCCATGGATAATGTTTATTTCTCTTCAGCGTTGAATGAGCCATTTCCAGACAGGCTTTGTATCCACTGTGGAGGTGGGTATTAGGAAAGAAACTTCCTTCCGGAGGATCAGGGAGTGGAACCTGCTGGAATCTGTGTCATTTCCTCTGTCCTTGGCTCTAGTCTTCCTCCCCAGCAGATTTCATTGCTGCATAATTCAAAGTGGAGAGGGAGATGTCTTCATGCCCTGTGCATTACACTGCTCAGGTAGAGGCGAAAGCTCCAGAAGTACCCCAGGAATGCAGCAAGGCAGACAACTACCGACAGGCTGCGGGAGCCTGGGGCAGAGGCTGCGAGCAGCTCCCGTTATCCCTGTCGGTGAGCGTGGCTGGGAGAGCGGGAGCACGGAGATTGCGTGCGATGGTGCTGTCATCCCTCTGGAAGGCTCTGCCTCTGCTCGGCCTGCTGTCCAAATGTCTTCTCTGTTGTAACTCCATCCTAAGCCTTTCAGGCTTAGATCTCTTCAGTCTTCACCCTTCTTAATTTCTCATGTTACATCCTTCCTTTGTTAACCCCATTTATAATCTACTCTGGAGTAGTGAAGAAGGCCAATAGCACCCTGAGCTACACTAACAGGAGCTCTCTTAGGACCAGAACTCATTGCACGTTTCTCAGTGTCGGTTTTCTATTGCAGGAAGGGGATGCTGTTTACTCCTGGCAAACAATATGTGTTTGAGTGTAAGCTGCTTTTTGCCAGTTGGGGCTGCTTCGGTGTGCAGCTCATGGCCTCCCCCTCACCTGCTGGACACTGAAGGGCCAGCTCTGCCGGGGTCATCACGCTTTCAGTGCTTGACCAGATGTAGCTTTGAAGAGCTGAGCTTGTATCTTAAACGACCTGCAGCACCGGAGCCAATTTGTGAAAAGTTTTGTGTTGAAAGTTAACTTGATATCTCATCTGAGGACTCTCTGGCATGTTTGCATAGATTCATAGAGTTTATGGCCAGCAGGGACCATTAGATCATGTAGTCTGATCTCCTGTATATCGCAGGTCCTTAAATTTCATCCTGCTACTCCTGTATGAAGCCAAATAACTTGCGTTTGGCTAAAGCAAAACTTCCAGAAAGACATCCAGTCCTGAGAATCCACCCTTTTCCTGGGGAGTTCATTCCCATGCTAATTGCACTGGTTCTGAAACACTTATACCTTATTTCCAGTTTGTTCTTGTGCTTTGCTATTCTCTGAGTGTAAAGAGCCCTTAAGTACCACGGAGGCACTTTGCACCCTGCAATCAAATCACCTCCCAGTCTTTTTTGATACACTAAACAGATTGAGCTGTTTGAGTTTTTCACTGTGAGACATCGTTTCTAGCCTTTGAATCACTTTTATGGCTGTTTTTTGGACCTTCTCCAATTTTTCAGCATCCCCTTAAAAATCAGGGCACTAGAACTGGACGCAGTAGTTCAGCGTCAGCCTCGCCAGTGCCGTACATAGATGTAAACGTGCTGTCCAGTGCTGGCTCTCTGCCTGTTCGTCTAAGGGACACGTTAACCCTTTTAACCGGACATTGCATGGGGAACTTGGCCACTGTAATCCCTAGAGCCTTTCTGGAGAAGCTGCCTTGGGCACAGTCTCCTGGAGACTTAACTTGACATGATCCCAGATGCATAACATGACACTCAACGCTGAAAACCCCCAGATTTTATAAGCAATGACAATAACCTCGTGTGAACACGCTGTAGCCATCGTTCCTTGCTGTCACAGGCGGTTTAACAGCAGAATTTGCTTTCAGTTCATTGATTAAAAATGTCGCTAGTGAGTCTACCAACCTGTTTCCATCCCGTTCAGTGAGAGTCCCTAAAGATTGGGTTTTTTTTAAGAGGCTACTTAATATGTTTTTAATCTATGTAATGGTAACATTTTTTTCAAGAATGTTATGTATTACTAATTCAGAGAAACCAAACTTAGATACAAGTTTGATTGAAAAGGAAATAACATGCATGTAAACATTCTATTTGACCTGTTTTCCTTAAATAGAAAGTTCCAGTAATAAATTCGTTATTAAATAATGTTAAATTTATTTACAGGTCAGATGTTTCAGAGCCAGTCAAATCAATTGCTACTTGATTTTTTTTTTTACTTAAGCAAGAAAATTGTGCACTTTACTAATGTTTCTCATCTCACCTGCTCCCTGCAGTGATGAACGGAAAAATCAAAAGCTCATTGGTTTTGCTGGGGGGGCTTCCTAAATGCCATTTCTGCTCTTGCTCGTTTGCTGACTTGCAACTCTTAGAGCTATGAGATGTGTCCTGGAGCTGTAGCTGCTGCAGTCCAAAAGATTGGGAAGCTGCAGGAGTGTCTCAAGGTCTCCTTACCTGGAGATTAATTCTATGAGTCTCAAGGCCACGATACATCAGGGTTCACTCTTCTGTGCCACAGCAAATTGGATTTTACTTTTACGCAATGCCCGATAAGTATCGGGGTTCTCACTGAAATGGCTTCTAATGCTACAGAAATTAATTTATTTCAGGGCAGGATTGTGCCTGCCAAACAGAAACCTGCACTAGAACACATGGCAAGAAGCAGCCAAGGCAAGCTCTGTACCCAGTTGTGGTTGCAGGTGGTGTGTGAAGAGGAATGAGCATGGTAATTAGCCCAGATGGAATTTGCTCACAGCTCCGTGGGTACCTTGTAAATACTGCAAAAATGCCAGACAATTTTAATAGCCCTTTTGTCTCGTCTCCTTTACGTAGGTAGCCATTTGCACAAAGTGCTTTCCACCAGCTCTTTGTGGCGATTGCACCTGTAAACAGTAAAAACCTTCTTCTGGTATCTTGCTGGTCGAGCCTGCTGCAGCATCCTGGGCTTTTCAGGAAGCTCTGTGTCGGAGCTCAGTGTTATTTCAGTGAGATACTGCCGTGGAGATCACCAGCCAGAGCTGTGCCTTGCGGCTCTGGGTTGGAATGGGATAAAGGTCCAGGATTGTATTTGTATGGCAGTCTCCGGGGAGGGTAGTGGGGCTCCGTTGGACAGGGTGTGAAGCTCTGAAGGACCTGCCTGAGGAAGAGAGGAGTAATCTTAATAGTTAACATGGTACATCTAGCCCTTGAGCTGGGAGTGAGAATGTGACATGGTCTGGGTGCCTGGATGTTACTTCATACAGTGCTCAGCAAGGAGGCTGTGCCTGGAAAAGCCTGGCTGCCCAAGAAACCCTGAAAATATTTGGGATGAGTGTTATACGTGTTTTGGAGCAGAGCTGTGCAGCTCTGTGGTCTGTATCCCAACCCCTTGTCACTGAGGAGACCCCTAGACTCAGGAGAACATCCTGCTGCGCTCCAGTCCCTTCCACTCCGGTGGAGACGGCGCATTTTGTTACAGGCAGTTCTGCATCTGGTCTCTTGATTAATGGACTTGTCTTTTGCAGCCTATTTTGACTCTGACACCACTTTCTGCTCCACAGATGCTTTGCTGATGTTGAAGAAAGTTTGCCTCACTTGATAAAGACCAGATCCTGAAATTTACTTCCAAACCTGAAGTAACAATTTTTAACTTGAAATGCTTTTTCCCCAGGAGTCACTGCTCCAGAATCCTTCCCTTATTTGGTGCCTCCTTCAACAGCTGGGGCTGATGCTCAGGTGCCAAAGCTCTGTACACTCCTTGCTGTGGGTCGGCGCTGGGTTCGAGCGCAGCAGCTCTGCTTCCCAGCCCAGATTGTGGCACTCCTTTTCCTCCAGTGTTTCTGTACTGGGGTGGGAGACACCATTTTCAACTCTTTTTGATCAGTGCATGGCCTCTTGAGGTTGGGCCATGCTTTCTTCTTTTCTGGCTCAAGACATGACAAACCTTTCCTGAAGCTGTCTGGCTGCCTCTGTTCTGTGTGTTGTCAGGCTGTACTCCTCACGGCCTCTCGGTGATTTGATCTGGCTGTTCCAGGACCGTTGCTATCTCTGCGCTGAGCTGTTCCGCGAGAAGTTGTTAGTCACTGTTGATTTCTTCCATGGTAACGAATCCAGTTTGGTTGGCGGTGCGGTGTGTGAATGCTCCCCAAGCAGCAGTGGGCTGCTTCCTCTGGTGAGGTTGCCTCTTCCCAGGTGGATTTAGTCTGTCTGCACATGCTGACTCATGACAGGCGAAACAGCTGTTTTCAGCTTCAGGCACTACTGTGTGCAGGGACCCCTTCTTCTTCTTGACAGCTGGTTTGTTTTTATAACTAATGCCTTCACTATATGCTCATAACTTCCATATCTGTGATGCCCACTTTTTAACTACAAGGGCCAAAATCCATTTTTTGACATAGTTTTGTTGTTGTATAAGTCTTACTCGGTGGGCTCTTCCCAAGCAACCAGCTGGGACCAGCCAGATTTGCTTCCCCATCCCAAGGAGAAAAGCTCCCTGAAACAGGCAGTGTTGTTAGTGCTCAAGGAGCCCAGTCTTCTTCTGTTCTCCTGACGTCGGTCCAAGCACTGTTTCTGGGAAACCTTTGGATGTGGCCACCCTTGGACAGCACAGGGAGTGAGCTGAAGGGAAGGATTTGTTTCCGGTCTTGTGCTGGCACCATCAGAGCGCACTAGCAGGGCTTTGGGGAAGCGTCCTCTCCATTGAGCAACTGCAGAACAGCAGGTAACAGTGGAAGTCACTGCTTCCCTCTCACTGTGAGCAGCAACGTTTCATGGGAGGAGTAGGCAGGGCTCCCGCAGACTGAGGGACAGGTGAGTCACTAGAGAGAGTCATTCAGAGAAAAGCCCAGTCAAAGCAGCCCATGGCCTTAGCATGAACTTGGAGATGAAAGGTCCAAAGTTGAGTGATGAGCTCATCAAAACCTTGAGGCTGTGAGAGAAAAAGTGATGAAAGAAGCCCGAGAGGTGCCTACTTGAGATGCCCCAGTGCTGGGGCACACAGGTGTCTGCTTGGGCTTGCTGGGTTTCTGCTCAGGTTGGCAAGAGGTATGAAAAGTGCTTCTCTTCTAGAGGCGTGTAACCTACTTCCTTTAAAAAAATAGATATAAATGCATATATTATTGCATATATTTATGTCCCAGTTCAGCACTGGTTCCTGTGGAGTGTGACTGGTTAGCCCTTGGGATTGTAAGTGAAAAGGCTCAATATGAAACTTGCTCTGATAAGTTGGGGAGCAAAGCTGAGGTCCTGGTGAGAGCCCTTCCAGAGCTGGGTATCACTGTGGGAACACTCTGGGCACGTCCCTGCCGGGTGTGGGCGTCACTTCCCATTCAAGGTGGGGACTTTTGGTACTCTTCCACTGCCAGGAAAGCGGTGCAGGGGTCACAGGGTGAGTGCTCCAGGGGCTGTGGGTGAATGTGGGCCTTGGAGAAAAACTCCCACCCCAATTTCTTCTTTCCCTCACATAGTGACAGAGTTGCCAGCAGAGATGGGGCATGCCATGAGCTCCTCCTGCTCATTTCCACGTGTCCCATTGAAGAGCAGAGAGCATGGACCCTGTCATCCAGCTCTTGCAGGCAGCAGCAGCAGGACATGGGCTTGCTGTGGGGCCCGCTGTCCCACATAGCTCTTACACCTGAACTAGGGGCTCAGACTGGTTAGGCTGGGTCCCTGTCAGGGTATGGGATTGCAGCTGGAGCCACAGAGCTGGTTACAAACCAGCTTTCTACTGCCACAAGCTACGGAAGAAAAAAAAAAAAGCAGGGGTTAAGGGTGTCAAGCTCTGAGCTACCTCAGTGCCCTGAGGAGGATGGCAGAGAAGCAGCTGTGTCCAAACTTTGCTGGCAGAGCGAGTAAGGGTTTTGCTGTGCTGTCCCAGTATTCCCCAGTCTCCTCTGGGTTTCATCTGCAGAGTTAATAAAATGGTGGCAAATAAAGTCGCGTTCCAGTGGAAAGGGCTCTTTAGGGCAGCAGTAAAATAGTGAGTAAGCAAGAACCCCTTGCTGCGGGGGCCAGTTTAATTGGTCTGGCTTGTTTTATGAGACAGGTTTTATGTTGAAACTCGCACATGGCCCAGGAGCGACTCTGCAGCAGGGCATCATTCTCCTGCATGGGTCCTGCGGGAACGCCGCCCGGGTAATTAACCTATCCGAGCAATCGCACCTCGCCGAGCAGCTGGCAGAAGTCGTGGCATGAGCCGAAGGCATCGGCAAGTGAGGGTGGGAGGTCGTGCCAGAGCTGGGGATAACTGTCCCTCGCAGCCAGGCCTGGCAGGGAGCTTGGTGCTGCCAGGAGGCACTGGTCGGTGCCTGTCTTGCATCCTCTCGTGTGCCTAGCTCTTGGCTGGGCATTGCTGCAGCCCTGCCTGGAAATCTCATCCTCTCTCTGCCCCTCTGATTCCCTCTGTAAGTGGAAGTGGCATTGATGACTTTTATAGAGAGATTCAAGGCATAAAAATCTTGTACAAGCAGGAGCAGAGTGGTGGTTCTCTGGGTCACTCCTGGTCAGTGTCTCCCCGCACGGTGCTCAGAGCCTGGCTTTTCTCACCATGCTGAGGCTGTGCAGGCGTGAGAGGAAAGACTGTTGCTGTGGAGAAGGCCAGTCCACTCCTGATGTGACACAGCCATCTCCAGGCCCTGGCAGAGTGACTACTTACCCACCCACAGCCTTCTTCAAAGCCTTTTAGATAAGGACTGGGAAAGCCCAGAGCTCTGCTGAGTGGGCAGAGGTGGCTTGGATCAGCAGTAAGTTGTTATTCAAGTCAGATTTTGGTGTTCCTGTACCTAGGCAGAGCAGGAAGCTACCTTCACACCAGTTTCCCTTGTATCCCCATAGCTTCATGTCGCTCTGGTAGTTCAGTAGTGGCACTGCTGCCACGGGCTTTGAGTGGCTGTTCCAATACATCTGAACACCAGCTCCCTCTCTGAAAATGCTTAAGGCTGTAGCTAAACGAAGGGGTGCAGTGTCACCCCAAGGAACCCCAGCTCCTGGCAGGGCACAAAGAAGCGCTTTTAGCTTTGCTGCTGGACTTGCTGTGTCGGCTGCTCTGCAGAAAAGCATTGACAAGGACATCCCGCTCCCTTTCCGCCTCGACCAGACACTGCTCAGCCTCCGCTACAGTCGCGGAGCACTGAAGAAGTTGCTTCTGTTGGATGTTTGGTGGTTGTTTTGTTTTGTTTTTTTTTCCATTGGTGGGAAAGGCTGCCTTGGGGGGATCCTTTTGCACTGTGCTTCGAGCTCACAGGGTGGGGGGAGGAGACCTTAGAGGAGGAGAGCTGCGGGGTGCGGGTGCCCGGGGGGCAGGCAGCCCTGCACAGGACCCGGCAGAGGGTGCTGTGTCTCCACCGCCTCTCCCAGCTCCAGCTGTTTGGCACTTGCCTGTTCGCATGATGTTTGTAAGAGTTTGGGCATGTCCATTTGGTTCCCATCTCCAGTGCCACCCCCAGCATCCAGGCCAGGTTCTTCTGTCACTGGGGACATTCTTAATTCACAGGAAATAGGAGAGAGTTTAATTGTTTTCTCCTCTCTCTCTCTTTTTTTTTTTTTTTTTTTTTTTTTCCCATGCAGCTGAACAAAAGGTTCATCCTCAGTTTTCTCCATGCCCATGGGAAGCTGTTTACCAGGATTGGGTAAGTGTGCAGGATGTTTATTTTATTTTCCTACATTACAAGTCTTTTTGGAATTTAATATTGTTAGCAACTAAGCTGTGTTTGGAGCTGAGGGCACAGGGTGTGAATTCTTACAGGCCTAGCCTCCTGGTTCTTATTCTCCTTACCCGCCCTCTGATGCACACTGGTTATTCTTTGGGCTTTTTCTTCCCCGACCTTCCAGCCCAGTCCTGCCAGTGCACTGGGACCCTCTGGCAGAGGCTGAGCTCGGATGGCTGATACGAAGATTAGAGGCTGTTTGCTCTCTCTTCCATCACCTAACTGTGCTCCCTCCCCTTTAATCTCTGGTTTTAGCCCCTCTCTTTCATTCCCCCACTCCACTCTTACCCGGTGGAGAGGCAGCCCTGGGGGGCTCTCGGTTGTTGCTGCCTGTCAGGAGCACAAAGCCATCAAGCCAGAACCATGTGGTGGCTGAAAGCCGCTGTCCAGAGCATGTTGAGACAAGAGTTGCCCTTCCTCTCCTTGCTGCCATTTCAGTGAAAGGCTGTAGCTGGGAGCTGCCCTGGCTGTGGGAACTGGTTTATGAAAAATGCCCTTGGCAACATCTGTCAGAAACTGGTTTCAAATAATTGAACAGCCACCCTTGAAGCACATCAAGCCTGATTCAGGCCTGGGCTGAGATCCCAGCCTGGGGGACATCTTTATGACCCAGAGAGCAGAGCTCATTCTCGCAGCCCATGGAGCTGTCCCTGCTCTGGGTCTGGCCTGGCCATTGCTGTCAGGTGATGGGGGTGGCTGTTGTTGAGACTTGTGTGGGTCCAGACAGTCTCTGGCAACGGTGGTCTCAGCTCGAGCCTGCCAGTGCCTCAGAAGCAGATGTAGTCTCATGAGCTCAGTTGGCTCCTTCAGTCTCTTATGGAACTGTTGGCTACAAGTTACAGGGCTGAGAGACCTTTTCCAGGCCACTTAAGTAAACGGAGTGTGGATGCAAAGTGCCAGCTTGTCCTTGCTGGTTTTTTTTGACTCACATGTGCAGTTCCTTGCCTCTGGGCCTGTCCCCTTTCCCTCCCAGAGCAGGGAAGCACAGCAGTGCAGGACACAGCACTGATCCTGCCACGCAGCCTGAAACCTCAGCGGTTGCTCCTTCCAGCACGTTTTCTGGGGTCACCAGTCAGGAGTGGCACGTGCTTGACTTTGGACCCTCCTATAAATCAATGGGAAGCAGGAGCTGTGCTGGCCAATTTGTTGTCAATCCAAGAGTCTGAGGGCGAGGAGAAGAGCAATCTGCTCACTGCTGGTGCTGTTGATCTCTCTCCGAGTCACGAGGCACTGATTATCTGCTTGCGGGCAGCAGCCCGGCCTGCAGCGAGGAGGCAGAGTTGGATGTCCTCCTGCCCGAAGGAAAAGAGGAGGAAAACTGCAAGGACCTATGAAAGATTTGGTAACTGCAGCACGTCTGTGCTGGGGGGCAGAGCATCCGGGGAGCTGCTGGTCCTCGGCTCTGTGGGGCTGTGCTCGCGGCCCAGCTCCGGTTGAACGCGTGCCAGCAGAGGGATTAATGGGGATGTTGCAGAGATTGCTTGCACGTTTGGCTCCCGAGACTTTTGTGAAATGAAGATACAGCGTTTTGAGGCAGTTGCTTCCCAGGGCAGTCATTTAGAAAACCCAAGTATGTTTAATGGTAGAATATCCCCTCAAGTAGAGAACTAGAAAGTAAGACTGACACAGGAAGAGAAACTCATCCAGCCCTGCTAAACAGCTTCCGCACTTAAAATAGGTAAAAGGTGAGTCCTCTTTGGGCAGGAACTTCAGTGATTTATCCGTAAAAAGTACGGAAAATATGATGATGTTGTCCTAGTTGGACTCTCTTGCTCCTGAAACCACAGGTAAGCAGTTTATTAAAAGCTTCCGCTCTGCTCCTGACCTGCTGGTTCAGAGCTCAGTGGGGTTACTGCATGCCGTTCCAGATGTGCTGCGGTATCAAAGCACAGCTGGTGGGGCTGAGGAAGCCCTTGCTCCTTGTTGTTATTCCATGACAATAATCTTCATCTCCTTGCTAAAAACCCATCCTGCAAAGGGCTCCTCCATCCCCAGTGTCCCGCCTGCCCTAGGAGGATGTTGCTGGATACACTGGATGTGGTCTGAGATTTCTCAAAATTAGGAAGTCTTTAGAAGCAATCAGTTTGCTCTCATTCCCTGGCTGTGCCCCAAACCCAGGGAAGTTGCCTCTTCCAGGGGGAGCAGCGCTCTTCCACCGGCTGAGCTGCTCTGTTCTGCACAGCTACAAAGTACAAGGGGGTCTGTTTGTTACAGCCTGTGTTTGGGGAAGGTAACAGAGACTTTAAACTGCTCCAGCAAACAGTGCCCAGGGAGGGGGTACCTCTGCTGCTGGGCAGAACCAGTTGTTGAAAGGCACCCATGAAACACAGTTAAGAAGAAAGCCATTTCTGGCTTTAAAAATAGAGCCTGTTACTGTCCTGAAAGTCTGTTGGGGAAGCCCAGCAGAATTGCCCATGTGGGTTACCAGAAGTGGCTTGTAATCCAGCCTGTAGCGTGCTGATATCACTAGATCTGAATCTCAGGGGAAGATAGAGGAAATTGCTACGGAGGCCCCTGAGCTCGCCTGCCCTGGCTCCAGATGCCTCACCCGCTGCGGATTCTGGCTCCTTTGCTCCCGTGTGGGCACATTAGTACAATGTCACTGGTAACTGGAGCGGACACTTGCAGCGAGACAGATATTCCTACTGGGTCTAGCTGTGGCTTTTTCTATGGTAGGAGCAAGAAGTAACACCACAAGCTCAGGAGAAGAAGCAGTGGTACAGGAGGACCTTCCCTCTCCCTTTGCCAGTAATTTCCAAGGGTTTTTGGGAGCTGCTTAGTTATAAAGTAGTCTTCATGGGGTACCAGGTGTGGACTGTGTTAGGGACGGCTGCTGTGGACAGCCACGTCTTGGTCATTTTTGTGAATTGACTACGTTGTTTGCAAACAGCTGAGTTTTTTGCCCCAGGTCAGTTTTTGACCCCACTTCTGTTGGGAGGCTGCTGAGGATCCAACAGCTCTGGTAAATAACCCCAGCTAATTCCTGTAGCAATGCCAGATGAAGCGTAGGATCAATGCGTCGGATTTCTGTGGGCGCTTGGGAGCGGTGTTGAAAGCACAGCCCATCCCCGGCCGTGGCACTGCGGCCGCCGGCTGCCGGGTCCCAATGAGCGACAGCAGCGCTCTGCGCTGCAGGGACCAGCTCCAGCTTTGATGTTTCCAGCAGCTAGATGAGGCCACTTGTTAGTCTGCGAGTCCCTGTCCTGTGGGGCTCTAAGTGATGAAGTTTAGGGGCTCAGTCACAGTCTCAGGGAGCGTGTAGCCTGAGGGGACGGGGCTTGGTGCCATGGGATCCGATCCTGCAGTGAGGAGCCTGGGGACAGGCAGTGCCCTGGAGGAAGCACGCTCTGGCCAACATTCAATGTGCTGGAATTGCCACATCCGCAATGTGGCACCAGTGTGTGCAGTTTGCTGCAGCCTGGGTTTCTCGGGAGTCCCATGGGCTGCTCCTGGTCCAAGTGAGCTGCTGGCCTCTTGGCACTTCTCCCAGACTGGTAGAAGTCAGTAGAAAAAAATGGTTGGTCAGAAATGACTCATAAAGGCCATGTTTTCCTGCCAGAGGAATGCTGCCTGTCAGTCATAGAGCAATCCCTTGCTGCCCTTTCTAAGGAAGGCTCCTGCTGTCTCCGTCGCAGCCAGCACCTTCATTCCCCACGGCTCCTGGACAGGACACAGCACCCAGGGGGTCACTTTCCCAGGAGAGGTGACGCTGAGCAAGCTATGCCAACTGACCATCCTGTGCCTGTGGGCATAGCCTGCGCTCTACAGACTTTCTCTCTGTCTGCAGGATGGAGACTTTCCCTGCGGTGGCCGAGGAGGTCCTGAGGGAGTTCCAGGTCCTGCTGCAGCACAGCCCCCCTCCCATCGGAAGCACCCGCATGCTCCAGCTCGTGGCAATCAACATGTTCGCAGTGTACAACTCCCAGCCCAAAGGTACCGTGTGCTGCTGTAGGGGATCTGGGCTGGGGATCGACTGTTCTCTGTATGGGCAAGTTGTTCATGTGGTGAAGGATGGGAGGGACTCACCAACTGAAGACAGATGGTGAAATGAAGCAGTGGTTGGATGCCTGGGGGTGTTGACGTGGGTAGTAGGGTCAGCAAAGGGACCTTGGCTGGGCCTGGCTGGAGCTGGCTGAGGTGTGTGAGGAGGCATCAACTCCCTGGAGCATGAGTCATCAGCAGAGGAGGGAGGCTCTGCTTTATGGCGCTGCCTTCCCAATGTTTACCCTGGGCCTGTGCTGGCACCAGCAGGGCTGGGAGGATCTCAGAGACCTTGGCTGTTGGGAGAGTGGCGTTGTCTGTGACTTCTCGTGTCTCTGAGGGTGGATGGGTGATGTGATGCCTTTCTCTGAAAGGCCAGGCTGGAGGCCATGCCCCATATGAAGGCACCTAGAGAACAAAGCAGATCCAGTATTAGTCGATCTCCTCCCCTCACCTCCTCCATCCGCCCAGGGGGCTGTACATGGTCTTTATCATTGTTGAATTGAATGTCTTGATCAGCAGAGATGCCACCAAGCCAGAGGCTCTTCCACTGAGATTGAAATGGTGGTTCCAGGGAACGTGTTTCTCCCTGTGGTCCCTCAACATGCACCCAGTGGAAGGTACCCAGGTGACCCTGAGCTGCACAGCTGGGAGCAGGGATGGAGCTGTGTTCCCTGTGGGGGAGGAAGCAGCATTTCGCATGCATTCACATGACACGTTTCACATGGCATTTAGATCCCAAAGATGGAGGCCTCCAGCTGATGGATTTCAGTGAAAGCTGTCATGTGGGTGTATCAGGCTGAGCCCCAAAGAGCTGCTGTTGGAAGATTTTCCCCTCATGAGCCAGTTGGCCACTCGTCAGACTGGCGGTTAGTGGCCAAGGTCAGCTGATGGAGCAAAGCAACATCAGCTGGAGGGCTGGGAAGCGGCTCCCATGTGCCGTGCCTGCTGCCCAGCCAGCCTCGTGGGCACCCCCGCTCCCGGGGGAAGCCCCAGGGCAGCTGCCAATCCTGCTGGGGAGGCAGCCTTGCCCTCCCGCCTGCTAGGTGCCAGCCACCGACGATGTGTTTATCTTGGAGCTGCAAAGTACTGGATGATTATGAGCAAATGCCTCTGCCTGGCCCGCCGGTGGGTATATTAATAGGGGTGTCTGTGCTGCAGATGGGAGTGGGTGGTAAAGAGAGGAAGAGTTTAGTTTGGGCCAGCAAGCCCCTGTGGCAGGGCTGGAAGCAATCCCAGCTCTCAGACCACCGGACTCTGCTCTTCCATTCAGAGCTGAGTTGTGAATGTGTGTGAGTGACAGACAGGGAGTTCTTTTTATCTCACGTGAAAAATAAGAGTTCTCTGAGTTTTCTGCCCCCTGTACGGGGAGCCCCCAGCTTCTCCCAGCTTTTGGATCTCAGAAGGAAGCGAACCCGTTCTTGTTGGGACTGCCGAGCAGGTGGCAGCATTCATGAAACACCTGCAGGTCGGATGCCACCGCGGCTGCCATCTGATGCCTGGCACCCTTCAGGGGTTCCCCTGAGGGCTCCTTGCTCTGGTGACCCTAAAATATTGCCGAGAATATTGTTGGCAAAGCAAATCCTGTTTGTTGTCAGCGCAAATGTTCCGGTGGTCTGCGAAGTGCTCGTGTGCCGAGTGCTGGCACAGCCTGGGTTGGGCTCGGTGCCGACACTGTGATATTGAGAAGAGCTGGGTGCAGAAAGGAAAAAAAGAACAAAACAAACAAACAAACAAACAAAACAAAACAAAACAAAAAAACAAAACAAAACAAAACAAAACAAAAAAAAAAAAAAAAAAAAACCAAAACCAAAAAACCCCAAAAAAACCAAACAAAAAAAGGGCCTGGAGTTTAAAAGGCAAGCAAGAATGTTTTCTGAGTTACCAAGTGCCCAGCATGGAGCAAGGGTGTTGGCTTCTTCCCTGGCATGTGGGTTTCTGTGGGCAGAGGACTGACTGGAGCGTGTGGCAGGAACGGCTGTCGGGAAGGTGCAGGTTTCCATTTCCCAGCACATGAGTCACCTCCCTGGGTTGCAGTAGCATGGGCAGTGGTGAGAGCGGGTGTGAAGGGGCTGATCCACCCCTGTGAGCATGTGGGAGGCTGGGAGGGCACAGGGAGCAGTCCCACCCTGCCTGCATCCCCCAGTTGCCAGGAAGCATTACTGGGGAGCCGGCCTCGCCATAGTCAGATTTTGGCTGCGTCAGCTCTGTAGAGCTGGATCTAACTTTGCAGTTGGACCAAATGACCTTCGGAGATCTCCTCCTACTGAAATCCTTCTGCAAATCTGGGATCAGAGAGTGTCTGCGCCCTTCCCAGAGCACGGGCCTGTCTGAACTTCAGCTGCGAGCTCTCAGTAGCAGGAGGAGATCTGCGGCTTTGGGGCCGGGGAGGGAGGTCTGCCGGAGAGCCTCTCTTCCCTGCTGGCCGGGGGTAGTTCTTCCTGGGTATAGCTGCTCCCGCCCTCTCTCCCCATGCATTTCCAGGTCTCTGGAGCTCTAGATACTCCTGAGAAACTTGTAAACTTGCTTACTTGCCCCATGTCTGGTATCTAATGAATCCCTCATGCTGGGATCCAGTGGTGCTAGCAGTTGTGGGGTAGCATTGCTGGCAAAACAGTTTTCATGTGGGGAACTTTACAAAATTTTATGCCTATGAAATAGGCTTTTAATCACAGATTCAGGTATTGAGGTAAAGGAAATTTGAACAGTCAAATTCTGTAATAAACACTTTTCCTCCCTCTTCCTCAGGCTTACACCAAACACCTATCCTGCCTCGTTTCAGCCTCAGCTTCTCCTGCTTTCACTGTGGATTATGCTCTTATCTGTCCCTACAGTGAGGCAGCAGGGAGTTTGGAGAGTCGAGTGTAATGGTTTATATCTGCTGCTCTTTGCTTCTAACTCATTTTCTTTTGCTGTGGTGGTCCCTCAGGGGTGTCCTCCCTTGCTGTGTGTCCAGTTGTGATGTGTCCCCTGCACATCTCTGGCTCTTAGCATCTGCCTTGCTTTGGTAAATCAAACTGTGCAAGGTCACTATATCCTTTTCTACCAGGCTGATTTTTTTGGGGTGCACTGGGGTGTTTAAACTGGTTTCAGAACCAGACAGCTGTGAGCAGCACGTGGCATTTCACAGCCTCCTCCCACGCAGGTCGCTGCTGCAGCCCCCAGCTACCCAGACCCTGCAGCATGTGCTCATGGCAGGGCTCGGGTGAGTGCAGGCAGAGCCCCGTGGGTCTGCGCCCAGCGTGGGCAGCTGAGCTGTGCTTGTCCCCAGGGGCGGCACCAGCCATGCCAGAGCTGGTCTCAGCTGCCTCTGCAGCCAGGCAGCACTGGGAAGACCTTGGGAGATGGATTGGATCTGGTTTTTCTCTGACAGAGGAAGCCAAAGAATTACCACATGAAGTGCTTCCCCTGCTGTTCAGCATCAAACGGCATCTTCCTCCTCTCCCCATTGTCCAGGGAGGTGTACAGCCAGCAAGGGTCCCTCTGACCCTCTTGCTGCCTCCTGTCAGGAGCATTCAAGGTGTGAAAAAGCTTCTTGTAGACCTCAAACCCACGGGACATGGAGGACCCACCCAGGGGAAGGAGGCAGAGAGGGATGGGCACTCTGCATGGTAGAGATATGCAGTTACTGGAGCTTTCCATCACGGGGTGTAGGTGACTACCAACATTTGGGGCCATCCTGGACTTGGGCTGGGACAGGACCTTTGTGGGGTGGCCCATTTAACAGTTTGGTAGCCATCTGCACAACCAATGTACAGAGAAGCTTGGATCCCTTTATCCCAACCACAAACACTCCAAGAATTTTAATTTTTTTTTAATTCTGTAATTTGGGGAAATAAAACTCTGGTTTCTGAAGAGACTAATTGAAGCCGTGCTTGCGGCAGGGGCATCTCGGTGAGGGGAGAGAGAGAAACCCCCTCCCAGCCCATCTGTGCCCAATTTACTCCGATCTGGCCTCTCTGAGGCTTTTTTTCTTTCTCTCTCTCTTTAATAATTTGTTTTATAATTCCTGGAATCAAACCCATCTCAGACACACTGTTTTATTTTACTGTATTATTGGATTATACTTCCTATAAATCACTGGATGTTATTCATAGGCCACCACCAGAATAACTTCCCCTCTCCCCCCCCACCCCCCATCTCCCGACGGCCCCGCATTCCAAACAAGCGTGCACCAAAGTGGGGGTGCAGCAGCACGGGGCACCCTAGAGACACTTCCCGGAAATCCCAGCAAATTTGCCTGGCTGTGGGTGTGAAGCATCAGGCTGCAGCACCTGGATGCCTTCTGGCACTCTCGGGCCGGTCGTGTTGTGCCGTGTGGAGGTTGTCAGGAGGTCGGGCTTAGGTGGAAGTGGAGAGGGGAGGGGGCTGCCATATGTGCATCCTCAGCACATGTAGGGAATGAAGTTGCATCCCCTGGGGCCGAGCAGAGTCAGGGCACAGAGGCACAGGGAGGTTCTGGCCAAACGTGCAGCTTTAGCTGAGGACTGGGGAAAAGAGGCTTGTGTTTCCACCAGAGGAAAGTCACGGCAGGGCAGGGTGACCAGCCTGTAGGGCATCGGCCCTGCTAGGGACAATGGATGAGGAGGAAGACCTGCTGCCTGAGCAGCAGTCCCACTGCCAAAGCACATGTTGGATGTGAGGAGGGTTCAAGAGGGCAGCCAGTGAGGCAGGGTTGGGCTGGGTTTTGGTTTGCAGGCTCCTGGGTCTGTTTTCTCGAGTGGAACGTGGTCAGGTTTTCTGCACAAGGTAGGGCTGGCTGAAGAGCCTCGGAGGCTTGTACAGAAAGGGACGATTCACATCCTATTCTCTGCAGCAAATTCAGAGCAGCTTCTGTCCCCTCTTCACTGCCACATGAACATCTTCAGAGCAGTGTGGAGTAGACCAGTGCTGCAGAGGCCACTGGCTGTGGAGATATTCTGCCTGATCTCAGAGAACTCCTCTTACACAGCAAGTATCTGCTAACTACAGTCTTTGCAAGGGTTTGCTAATGTGCATGGTTCTGCTTGCTCCTTGAAGACCTGCACCAGCTTCTGAGATGTTAATCTTACCCAAGTCATCCTGATAAACACAACAAACCCGAAGGGGTAGATTTAGACTGGAGAGAAGAAATAAATATTTTACACTGATGGTGGTGAGCCCCTGGCCCAGGTTGCCCAGAGAGGTGGTGGCTGCCCCATCCCTGGCACCATCCCAGGTGAGGTTGGCCGGGGCTCTGAGCAACCTGCTCTGGTTGCAGATGTCCCCGCTCAGTGCAGGGGGGTTGGGCTGGATGAGCTTTAGAGGTCCCTTCCACCCAAACCAGTCTAATGCTATGATCCATAGGTTCGTGCAAATCACCTGCGATGTCTAAGCAAGTTCAGGACTTCCCCTCTTGTGTCTGTGTTCAGCATCCCAGCCTGGCTGAAGAGGACACATCAAATTCAAAGGACCCCCTGAAATCAGCCCGTGCTTTTGTAACCAGCAGCCTGCTCTGCTGCCATCGTGCCACTGTGCACGGCCCTGCGCTGCATGGAGCGTGTTTCGCTTTACTGACTGCAGCTGCTCTGGCTTGCAAGCTAAAGTGTGAACCCTTAAAATATCCCTGGAGACATTGCAGAGGCTGGTGGTGTCTGCCCTCAGCAGAACCTCATCCCTGACCATCTCCACGGTTCTTGTTTGGTTTCTGACGCTCGGGCCCAGCTCTGCTGAACGAGCTAACTGCAGCATCAGAGAAAGGCTCAGCGGAAGCATGTGCTGCCCTTCTGCTGCAGCCACATCTCAATGGCTTCTCATGAAGCTCTAACCACATCTTGCATATTGGAGCAGACAAAAGGTGCTGGGAGTCAAACGCATGGGAGTCCAGTGCATTTGTCTGAGTTTATAAATAAAGCGGGGCTGTGGACGGCTGCTTTGGTTTGGTGGAGTTTTAAAATTAGGCACAAAACAAAGCTTAATAAACCTCAGGCTATAGATAGGAGAAGCAGCAACTTGATCTTCCCCTGTCTGGGGAGCAGAACTGAAGCCTGGTCTCCTAATTCCCCTCTTTGCACGGTAAATATGCGCTTCACCAGCGTCCAGCTGGCACCTTCGAGCCAGCAGCTCCGTGAGCCATGACGGCTCTGGGCACACAACGGGGAGGTGGATGGAGATGTTCTGCTGCAGGGCTTGTGTCCTGCAGAGGCTGAGCACCTGCAGTCATGTGCTGGGTTGAGAGCAGAGCTCGAGGTCCCTCCACCTGCCTGGGGGGCTCAGTTTTGTAACGTGAACACAGCCCACTTGGGGCACGGGGGTTGAGCAGTTTCAGAACTGACTTTCTCTGGGGTGCTGGGGCTCTGGTTGTCATATAGCAAGTGTGGACTGAAGTGTCTGTGCTGAGGTCACCAGCGTGCACCTGGCAGTCACTGTGTGCTCAGTGCTGTTTCCCTGTGAGACAGGGTAGTGCTGTCTTTGCGAGGTGCTGTTAACACATAATGCTTCCCAAGGCCTTAAGTTTGGAGGAACTGGACATTAAATTCATCCTTCACATTGCTGCTCTTATTTGCTTTGGGAGTAAGTTGTAATGAGTTGTAATCAGGAGAGGAAACCCAGAGGAGGGCTGGCTGGTCCTGGTGTCCATCCTTTCCCATGCTGCTTGGCTCACACAGAGGCTCTAGAGCGAGCAAGTGCTCAGATATCATTGCCTGGGCAAAGAGCTTTTATATTTAACCTGCTGTTGAGTGATGTCCTCTCCTCGCCGTGTCCAGGCGCAGCCCAGACCTTGGCCGTGTGAGCAGGATGAGGAGTTGAAGTGGTGCAGGGGGCGATACCTGCATTGCTCATCTCAGGAGCCATGCGGCTTCCTGTGCTGAGCCTCCTGAGGGACACGTACGTGTCCGGAGGTGGCAGCTGACTCTCCAGAGTTTCTCCTCTGAGTGGTTGGGACTGCTGGAGGTTGGCACTGTTGCCGGGAGCTGTCGGCGCCTTTCCTTTCAGGGAAGGAAACTGTCTCGATCTTGAGACACATCAGTAAAGTTCAGGTGAAATACTTTTGGCCCAGATGCATCTTCAGAGTCTTGCTTCTCGGGCTCTTCAGGCTGGTGGCAGCAATGTTTAGACCAGAGTCTTCCTTTGCTTATTCCCCTCTGTTTCCTGTTTAAAAGGCAGATTGTCACATATTTGGGGATTTATTTACCGTAATTGGAGTTATTTTCCTGGCTGCTGGCTTCTGCCCTCTGATGCAAGACTCCTTAGCAAAATGTGTGTCCAGAAAGCCATGTGACTTTTTTTCCCCTTGCCACAAGTGCCAGCAGGAGATGCAATAATCAACGCGCTGCAGGGAATTTCCACTTGCAGTTCAGGTTTCTGAAATCTAGACGTTGGCTTCAGAGGCAAAAGATCGGGCAGGGCTTTGTGGCAGGGAATGGAAAGGTTTCCAGCTAAACTGAGCACTTGCTGGTGTGTCAGACTCTCCAGTCCTGCCCTCCAACTGAAGTGTAGCAAAAATCCCTGTCTAGCAGCATCAGGTGAGCTTGCTGGGGGCTTCTGCCCATTCTGCCTGTCACATGAACACATCCTTACATCTGCCCTTGAAGCTGTTCCACCAAACGCAGGGTGATACAGAGATCTCATTTCAGGGCAACAAATAGAGAGGAAATGATTTGTAATCACAAAGCTTGAGTCTCCTTTACAGCCAAGCTTCGGCAGCCCGAGCAGCAAGTTAGGACAGAGCCGGTAACAGGCAAGGTCAGGTTGGAGGGGCTTTCATGCTGCGGTGCCACCAAGGCACAGGCCAACACTGCGAATGCCGAAACAAACCCACTATTTGGATGAAGAAGCGGTGTCGCTGTATAAAATGAAAGGCAGGAAACAGCCCTGGCACGCAGTGTCTGTCTGTCCTGCTGTCGAGTGTGAAAGGAGGTGCCTGAGGCAGCTGTCCTGGGGCTCTGCCTTACCCCTGCTTTGGTGGGGGAGAAGGAGGAGTGCCAGGGACCTGCAGTGGGGTTGCACCAGGTGCAACAGCTTTGCTGAAGTTTTAGATGTTTGCAGTGTGACAGGAAATCCTCTCACTTTTAAAGAGATGTTTCTGACTCTTTAATGTGCGTTGTTCCTTTGATTTTTCTTGTGCTTCTGAGCAGCATCGAGTCAATTACTATATTTCTATTTAATTCTCTGAGAGAACATTGTATAATTAGGCTAATTATGGTGCTTTGTGAAGTTGTAAAACCCTTGATTGAGCTTGTGGGGCTTTTTTATAGCCTGCCAGGTGCAGGCAGGGAAGGCTGCCTGCCCTGTGCCCGTGCTCTATGCAGGTTTGGGTGCAGCCTGCCAGCTCGGTGAGGGTACCTTCCCTCCTGGGGGCTGCCCCACGGGCTCATCCCCTGCCAGCTCCATCCTGCCTCGCTCTGCTCACGGGCTGCAGTCCCTCAGTGAATCAGGTACCTGGAACTGGGTGGGGGGGGCCTTCCACTGGGAGCAAGCACCCCTGGGGGCTTGTTTGTATCTCTTCTTGTCAAGACCAGGAACAGCAGCACAGCCAAGGCTGTGTTTCTATTCTCCAGTGCATCTGCAGCTTGGAGGTGACCCTGTGCAGGTTTACAAATGGAGACCTCTTCTTTTCCGTGATTTGTGTCTGACCGAGGCTGAATGTGCTCACGCAGCAGGTTCTTGGCAGCATGGCCCTGGCTCTGCCTGCGATGGTCAGGAGGAAGGTGAGGATTTGTTGTGCATGACCTTCAGGAGTCACCCTGGCTAACATGATGCTCAGTCCAGCTCACAGCCAGTATGCACTGGGGCCGTTTGACTTTGGTCAGGTGACAGCACTGAAGGTCCATGTCCCTTCTCTAATTGAAGGGTCATTTTTAATGCTGATTGATGTGGCTCATGATGGCGGTGGTTAACATGACCATAGTGCTGGCTCGTAGGTGACAGAGAGGGCATGTGTGATTTGCCTGTCCTTGAGGTTGGCAAAGGACTCCAACATGCCCTCTCAGGTCCTCCAGTCTCAGGGGTGTGACAAGAGGCAAACAGGAGCATGTCACTGTAGAGATGCCATGTAGGACGGCTTTGGGGTTTCCTTATTCCCACTTCTCCTATCACTCCTTGGAGCGTGTGGTCACAGAATTATAGAATGGTTTGGGTGGGAAGGCACCTTTAAAGCTCATTTGGTCCACCCCCCCTGCAGGAAGCCAGGACATCTGCAACCAGAGCAGGTTGCTCAGAGCCCCGGCCAACCTCCCCTGGGATGGTTCCAGGGATGGGGCAGCGAACACCTCTCTGGGCAACCTGGGCCAGGGTCCCACCGTCAAGAGCATAAAAAATTCCTTCCTTCTCTCCAGTCTAAATCTCTCACTTTTAGTTTAAAACCATATTCTTAATAAATATCTTGTAGGTATCCTCAGGAAATACACCAGATCACAAGTAAAATAATTCTGGCCCCATCTTTCTTAGAGGCTCCCTTTAAGTACTGAAAGGCTGCAATAAAGTCTCCCTGGAGCCTTCTCTTCTCCAGGCTGAACAACCCCAAAAGGTCCCCTGACCCTGCCTCGGTGAACTCCCACTGCTTCTCCACCAGCCCCAGGAGCGGAGCAGGGGAGTCTTGCGTAAGTGGGTAATGGCACAGAGGTGGAGAAGGAGGATCCGGCTGCCAAAGGCGGCGGGTTGGGAACAGCATAAACCCTTCAGAGCGGGGCCTGAGGAGCCAAGGTCTGACAAGACCTTATGCCTGGTGCTGGGAGCTGGGCTGGTCCCACCCGGGGGGCCCCAACCGGGCTCGGGGCCGTGGCGAGGAGCGGTGAAACGCCTGCCACATGGGCCCGTGTGGCTTTAAAAGCAGGCGCAGCGGAAGTGATGCTCCTGGGCCCATCTGCATGGGGAGCGGGAGACGCGCCCCAGCTGGTGCGAGGCCCTGGCAGCCCCGGGACCTGCCGTCTGGTGGGGTTTACTGCTGTCTACGTTGAAACACGGCTTGGGAAGGGGGGGGTTGGTGGCACGGTGCCAGTCCCGGTTCGCCTGGCCTTCTCGTTCCTCTCTACTCCTCCTCCTCCCCGCTCCCTCCGATGCTTTAAAGTCACATTTCCAGGCCAGACATAGAATTAATCTCTGGGCACTTCACATTGCTGGCAGCACAAAGCAGGATGTGGGATCTTTTTTTCTCTCTCTCTGCGTCTTGGCTGACTTTTTTACCTCTCGAAGAATTTGGAAGGGCCGTGAGATTCCCCCCGCCCCCCCTTGCCTCAGTGCCGTGCAGTTTTTCAGCACGCTGATCACCCTGCTGTGGCTTCACCCTAATAGATTTCATATGCTGACACAGTTGACATCAGTACCAAACTATTTTACATGTGATCTGGTGTATTTCCTGAGGAAATCTGCAAGATATTTATTAAGAACTAATAAAATAAACCTCTCCATGAGCTTTTAGGTAGTTTTCAATTTTTCATGTCTCTCTCGTTTCCTCTTATCAATGAGTTTCTATTTTCTCCCTCCTCTCTGACCATTGCAAAAGGAAACAAAAATAAATGTTTTAAACCGTTCCTGAATGGACACTGGGAATATTTCTCTAGTGATGTATTAGCAAAGTTGTATTTTTAGTGCTGTATTGTCAAGACTAAAAATATCCTGGTGCAGTGCATCCTTTTTATAGGGCTTTGTGTGTGTGTGCGCGTGTGTGTGCGCTGAACATTGTACGAGTTTACACCAGTGTGTAAAGGTCTCTCTTTGTACTACTGCAGCGCTGCCTTCCCATCGCAGCTGGACTCCATTAGGCCTTGAAAATTAAAGTAATCCTGGTTAAGAAAGAAAGCGGGGGGGGGGGGGGGGGGGGGGGGGGTTAACCATCCTCCGGACGCTGGATTCCTCCGGCTGGCCGCGGGACCA
>JANIJG010013979.1:35877-70072 GCA_024611175.1 Megaceryle torquata | reverse complement strand
ATGGCACAGACACCCCACCCCCCCCCCCCCCCCTCTCCCCCCATGCTGCTGAGGGAGAGGAGAGCTGAGCCCAGGAAGAGGAGAGGGGTGGGGGAGGTGTACTTAAGATCTGGTTGTGTTTCTCACTGTCCTCCTCTGATTCGATTAGTAAACTGATGGTGGTTTTGCTGCTTAAATTAAATTGATTTTGTTTCCCTGCCTGGAATCTATGAGCCCTCCCTGTCCTTTGTCTTGACCCTCAAGCCTTTCGTTGTGTTTTCTGCTCCCCATCTCCCTAGAGCAGGGTAGGAGAGGTGGCTGTGAGGTTGCTTTGGTGCCTGCTGGTTTAAACCACGACATGCCTAATCTGTGAAATGCCCAATCCATTACTTCTTAGCTGAAATGCAAGACATTATTTTACAGTCCCAAAATTTCACATGGATTTTGTCGCTTTTATTCCATTGCTGTCAGCAGGTATCTTGAGTGAAATAGAAGTCTTTTGTGTCATTAAAAAATGTGATTCTTAGGGGTTTGTGCAGAATCTTGTTTTGTACCAGGCAAGGCTGCTTCTCTTTTCTCTTTTGGTACCGTTGTGCACAATGAGAGGACTTTTTGGTGAAGGCTTCCTGCCAGGTTTTGCATTGCCTAGATATCCTGGGCCCTTACGGCTGCTCATTATTCTGACTGAAAATACAGATCTGAGATCTTCTAGTTTCATGCAGTATTTTAAGGAAAGCAACACTGAATGAGAGAGGCTAGTATTTAATCCTGCTTGTCTCTGGTCTGGAGGTGTTATTTCTGTTTTTTATACTAGCTGTAAATATAAAATCCTTTGTACAGAGACGGTAGATGATCTCCACCAGGGTGGTGAAATACCTTCTAACAAACAATAAATGCCATGATCTAATAATCTAACAACCTTAAATTTCAGAATGAGAAGACCTGTTGATTTGCATACAAAGTAATCATAGAAAGGTTTGGGTTGGAAGAGATCTTCAAAGATCATCTAGTCTGACCCCCATGACTGAAATGAAAGATGACCTTCTAGTTTTAGGAGCTCAAAACTGTTTTCTTCTGCTAGTAAATACTGCTTTTGTTTTCAGTGAGTTCTGTTTAAATCACATGTTGTTAATGTGTAACTGGATTGTGAGTCATTTTAATAATGACTTGTGTTTAATGATAGAGTTACTGCCTATCTGATGATGAATGGGAATAGTAGTTTATCATCCTCCTCTTGTTGATGTCAATAACTTTCATTTTTTCCAGGTTGTACTGGTGGTTATGAATATGAGGGAATCAGTCTTGGGGAGGACTTTGCAAGTAACCAGATCAGTAGTTCTGGTTCCATTTCTCATTTTCTAGGAAGAACTCAGTTTATTTTTGGTATTTTCAAAGACTTCTTTCGTAGACCTCTGATTAGGTTAGCAATAGGTTTTGACTGACCTAGTTTAAAGTCAGGCAGTGTACATTTTATGATACTAACCTGATTAATGAATATAAAGGAGAAAGTTACAGAGCTTAGCTGGTTCCTGTGTCAGCAACTTCTCACTAGTAGAAGACAATTTATGTTCTCAAGTTTGTTGCTAGTTGCTAGATTATTCTTGCCCCAAATGAGGGTGGGGCGATTACTAAAGGGCAGAGTGATTCTTCCTACTGTTCATTGATATTTTGTATTACTAGTATTTATTACAGAAAGTTTGATAAATTATGTGCATCTAGTCTTGGGGGAAATAGACTATTATTTAGTCAGTAGTATGTAGGCTTTTATCAAACTAAGATGGTCTGAAGTGACCCGAAACTTAAAAATACAGGAACGGTTAGATGGTGAGTAGAAGCAAAGCTAAATCCATCTTCATCAACAAGGCACTGGTGTGAATCCAGTGTTATGCAATGATATATATATATATTGAAAATGATGTTACAGAATCAGGGTTTCTACCCAGGGTGCTTTGATTTTCTCTTTCTCTCTCTCTCTTTTTTTTTTTTAGTTTTCCTTCCTTCTTATTGAAGTTAGTGGAAAGGAGCTACTATTCCCTTTCCTCCTTGAGTAGTTGACCAAGCTATTACTTCATTTTTGTTTTCATGTCCCTAAAGGTCAGAAATCAACTAACTTATGAGACATCTGGCAGAAGAAATTATGTAGTAAGCCACTGATTCCAATTAAATTAATAAAATTAATGGTTACTTAATGAAAAATAAAGGAAATCCTAAAAATAAAAATTGTTAAATAGTACATAAAAAGAACTGTATTTATGACATTGAATTTCAAAGATTTCATACCTTCAGTTATTTGTAGATGAAGATCATTGATTAAACAAAATAAAGACATTGTCTGGGGGGATCTCTTAATCTTACCCAGTTGTACCAATTGTCCTTCCAGTATCTAAACAAAATTCTCAGAAAGCAGGAATTCTGTTTCTATTGCCATCAAAGAGATGTAATTGTTTAAAGGCATTGTTTTTTGCAGCATGTTGTAATTTTTCTGTAACATTAATTCAGACCAAAAGTCTGTTTTCTAGTAAGTTTAAGACGACTGTTAGAAGTTCTACTGTAGTCTCTCTAATTGCAGTGGGGTAAAAAAGGCAGTATTTAAATTTAGTCTTAAATATTTGCTTTTGGTACATATTAGAACACCTATAGTTAAAATTATAGCATACTTGTTATTAAAAATGAAGTTTTGCATCATCTGCATATGAAGAGCTGCTTGAAAACTGGTTTAGCAGTGTAGTGATCACATTTATTATGCAAAAAATGGGAGTCATTTGATCAGCAGTACTTTGACATAGTACTTCCAGAGAATGACTGGTTGTATACAGAGGAGTGTAATGTGTCAGAGTTCATATGAGATTTGTGTTTCCAAGATCATCCTGATGTCATACAGTATCTAATGTTTATATTAAAATGAAAATTCATTCAGATGTGATGGTGATGTGAAGGACAGTAGATTCCTCTGTGCAGAGAGACAGAAAGAGGCATACTCTGCAATATATAAAGAAATGATGTGGTAAGATGGGAGAATACAAATTCTAGCTGTCTTTTCCTTCTAATTCAAGTTCCATTTTTAGATTCAACAAATCCAATGTTAAACCTCCGCCAATACTAATGCTGTCTTAGGGAAATTAATTTTTACTTCCTCCTTTCTAAAAACAAGCTAACAAAAAAGTTTCTCAAGGACAACTAAAGGTAATAGGCTGCCAAATAGAAGAGAGGCATGAAAGACATATCCCATCCTCTTAGTATTACTATTTGTATTTGGGCTGGAATTAAATGTGTCAAATCTGTATTCCTGGATGTCAGTAATAAGTGCTTTAATAGTTAAACTTTCTCCTAAAGCCAAGAATATATTCCAAATAATCCTGACTTGGTCACAATTCATCATCCTGTGATGGGGATGTGAAAGAGAAGCAGAAGGTTAAATTAATCAGCTATCTAAATCAACTGTCATTGATTTCCTCTTGGTTTAAAGACATCGGTTCCCCTTATCTTCCAGAATACTTGAGCAGATTTTCCTTGAGTTTTTCTTCATCTCCTCCTCATTAGTTTAGCTTCTGCCCTAAATTTTTTTCTTACATTTGAAGTACCTAGCTAGCTTGGAAATGTGTTGGTTTTATTTATCACTTCATTATTCTCTTCAAAGGGTTGTTTGCCTCAAGTCTCATTTATTGTTGTTTTTCTGCTGGTTTATTTTCAGATGCCAGCAGGTATTTTCTAATAGCATGTACACGTCTCCATAGCTTTCTCCTCTTTTTATTTGGTCTGTCTAGAAAATGGAGAGACTGAACATCTTGGGACAGGAATTTCTCCCCAGAATATATTTCAGTTTAAGGTCATTCATTTGTATCTCTAAGATCATGTTCTAAAGCCTTGGCACTGAAGAAGCTGGTGGTTTGCCAAGATGATGATTGGTAGAAATGTTGCGGTGCTGCCACATCATACTAATGGGGTGTTGGACAATGAAGCAATGGATTTTTGATCTGAGTATAATGTTGCTGCATTGGTTTTCATTTTCTCAGTGTATATATCACTGGAGTTTCTACCCCTAAGTGTGCTGCCCCACATCATTCTTGTGAGGCAGCATTTGCTACTATTTCCTTACCATCATTGTAATATTTTACTTTTGATTAAAGGGTGATACAGTCTTTACAGTTTGGAAAACCCTGTAATTCCCCTTTTCATTTCCTCCTGTTATTAGCTTTCACAGACTCAATGCAGGTTTCTTCTAATGTGAATAAAAATCTTGACAGGGAGTTTAGCATTTCTTACGCTACTTAACAGGGTTGATGCTCTTAGCTGCTTTCCTCATTCATGCTGCTTGCCTATGACCTAATGGCCTCTTTTTGTCATTAGCTCACTCCAAATTAATCTCCGTTTTACTGATTTGGTAAAAACCGGAATACACTGCCAGCTCACAACTTGTGAGTTGAGATTTAAAGGGCTTTGATGGGTGCCTTTCTGAGACAGCCATGCACTAGACTGTCATTCATAATGACATCATTTTCTGTAGGTTCTTTATGTAATCAAATTTTTTTCTTTTTTTTTTTTTTTTTTTTTTTTTTTTTTTTTTTGAGTTGGCAATACACCAAAAAACACTAAATTTACTTCAAGCCTTTTTTTCCCAAAGGACCCTTAAAAAAGATTACTTTCCTCCTCTGAGTATTTGGATTGAGCATTTAGTACCTTACGTGAGCAAGGGATCCAATCCCAGATAGATAGGTTTTCCTGAAATACTTGGTTTTTTGGATCTTAATTCTATTCACAGTACACATACAATTTTTATGTTTCTTTCACCGAAAGCACTCAGACAAACTACTCAACAATGCCTTATTTTTATAAAATGAGGCTGAAATGTGCCATACTTAGAAGATGGTTCTCCACTAAAGATTATATGGTTAATTATAGTAATGCTGGTTCACTGCTGTCATTACATTTGTAAATAGAATTGATTTTTCAGTGACAGCTATTTCAGGCCTTTGAACACAAAGGGAAGTCTTTCTTTAATGTCTTCTGTTGTGAAAATCACCCCTCCTAGGTCTTCTGTTAATTTTAGTAATTTCTAAGGTTTTAATCATATTGTTGGTTTTACTGCTGATCAAAAATCTAAAAAAGCATTTTGCTCTTGTACTCTTATGGCCCCACTGTCTGGTGTGGTTGCTCTACTTAATCTGCAAGTAAACATAGAAACATAGCAATGTCTGGGTTGGAAGGGACCTCTAGAGGTCATCTAGTCCAACCCCCCTGCTGAGAGCAGGGACTTCCTCAACTAGAGCAGGTTGCTCAGACCTCTGTCAAGCCCCACTTTGAATGTCTCCAGGGATGGGGCCTCAACCACCTCCCTGGGCACCCTCTTCCAGTGCTCCACCACTCTTGTGGTAAAGAACTTCCTTCTTATTTCTAACCTAAATCCACTCCTTTCTAATTTAAAACCATTGCCCCTTGTCCTTTCCAAATATGACTCATCTAGATGATGGTAGCATCATGATGCATATTAGTCTTATTCTGTATTGTAAAGCAAAGATGCTACTTCCTTGGGGTTGGTAACATTACAAAATAGTAGAAATTCTGCAGTTTCAGATAATTACAAATGCCAGTTGCCAGGTCGCTTAACTGTTTAAGGGGCAAAGAAGTGTAGGGCTGGACAACTTTTGGTGCTGAAACTGAAAGTGACTGAGGTCATGCCATATTAAAGTGAGACAGAAAAGCAGTCTGTGTGGTACTTTCAGTTGAAGAACAACTCTGCTGAGCACAGCAGTTTATCAGCAATGATCCAGTATTTTTTCTAGCTGTAGTACAAAAAGAGAAAAGGGACATCCTCAATGGTTAAGCTCTTTGACATGAAAAAACAGCAAGGAATATGTAATGAAGTCCTTTAATTGAAGTCCTCCTTTTCTTGTCTTTGTCCTTACCTTTCACAAAAAATATTTTTTCCTTTTCTGGCTTCTCATTCTTTACTTATAGAAAGTTGTAACAGCTCAGTCACTCTTGTCATAAACATCCTTATACTGTGGAATGAGCTAAGTGTCAGGTACATCTAATGGTACTGAGAAAATAAAAAAAAAACATAGAAATTTGTTTTAGAATTTAAGAATTTAGAACTTAGTTTTTAGGGCACGAGTCTTCTTTGGTCTATGCTGTGCTGTGTTGATTTAACTTTTAGTCCACTAATTAATATTATGACTGTTTGGTTTTCAATACAGCCTTTAAAAGCAAGTCTAATATATTTGTTAAGATTTTTTTTAGTTCTAGTGAAGGCTTTATTTCCTAAGGAGTATTCAAGAACAAGAATTTCTACAGGAGACTTATACTGTCATAATCAAAAGTGCTATTAAATATGGTACAATTTGTGCTGGTAATAGCTTTGTAAATACAAGTTCTTAGATTGATTTTTTTTTTTTTTCTTTCAAAGATAACCATTATTTTAAGGTACTGGAAAGAGGATTTTTTTTTTTCCCCCAAATATCTTTTTCTGAAATGTCACTGAGGACTTAAACATAAAAAGCCCTCCTGTAAATTGGTGTTGCTGATACTTTGCAATAATCTGCAGCACAGCATCTGCTACTGATACCGTGTAGGTTAAATGGCTTTCCTTTTGCAGTGATTGAAACTCTGAGATGTCTACACAGACATACCCACCAAAACTTAGGATGGCTTAGGAAGTTATAAAGTTAATGTGCATCTCAAAACCTCTTGACACGGGCATATTCTGGTGAACTAAACCCAGTTCATTTCTGTATGTCAGTGTCTAAAGAGAATTTTAACATACTTTGTCATTTAATGTTGCAACTTCTCACTGCATAGCTCCTGTAGTGGATGTGAGAATCCTTCATGATTGGTAAAAGTGTCTAGTTGGAGGCACTAGTGGATCAACAACATGGTCTTGCTCCGGAAGGAGAGGGACTTAGATGAGAAGATTTTGCGGTCTTACTCATCTCTATTTCCTGGGATTTGTATAAATCTGGTAGGAAGTTTTTTGAATCCAGTCAAAAAGTTGGCCATTTGACAGCTTAGAGCTCAACATTTGCTGCAGTATTACCATGGGAATAATAGAAAAGATTGAAAAAATAAAAATTGAAAACAAAGAAGTTGAAAATAAGATCAAACCATTACACCATTCTTTGAAACAAAATCATTCTCGAATCTGTCATTTTAGTGCAGTTTCACAGCCTGGGTTGGTACCCCCCAAAAGGAATCTGGAACAGAGTAAGCTTTTTAATGGAGTATGTGGGGTAAACACAGGCTAAGTCACATTTCTCCTTAAAAGTTAAATATTTAAGATATCCTTTGCTTATGGTACTTAGCACATGCTTACTTAAAATCTGACTTTCATAGTTCTCTTTCAATTTGTCAAGGAAAGCTGTGAATTTACATGAAAAAATCACTTATCTCCTGTATTTGTGTAAAGTAGGTTAAATCTTTTGCCATCAGCAGTGTTGCTTAACCTTTTACATTGTATCCGCGCTCCATATTGTTTCAAACTTTTATTTTACACAGAGGGTTTTTAATCTATTTTGGCATTTTCATGTGGAATACAATACTGTTTTTCTCTGAAAGCACATGTAATTGGGCCTATTTACCACAAATAATTGATTAATTTTAGCTTAAGTTCCTAATTAGCGTATTTTGCAACACATTCTACTTTTTTTTTTTAAACTAGTAACAAAAGTAATATAAGATATTTTGTATTTTTAAGCAAAAAAAATGCATACCTCCTTTGAAATGAGCAACTATATAATGAACGATACAACTGCAGTATTTCAGCGAACACCGTATTTACCCAAGGAATTAGAAGAGTAGTCCCTTTGCTTTTACAATGTTTAAATTGCTTTTGAATATATAAAGCATACATATATCTTATGCATTGCATGCAGATTTTGTAGTCATGAAAGCAAACCTGATTTTTATATTAGGATAGCATAACTGTCCACAGTTGTTCTTGGCATGGTTTCCTACTTGCATGAGTTTTACGATACTGTAAAAGTAATTACTTAAGCCTCAGGGTACTTTATTAAGCAGAAAAGGAGGAGAGGTTGTGCCTTATTTCTGGTTTGTTTTATATATACATTTACAATCAGTTTACTTAACTGGGTTTTTTTTTTTTTGTCTGTAATTCTTGTAGCTTTTTTTTTTTTTTTTTTAAACCTGCAAATATGCATCTTTGTATGATGTGCCAGCTACATATAAAACCCGCAGGCTGCTGTAAGACATACTTTTGTCTGATTTGCATTTTTATCATGATTCAAGGAACAGTTTCTATATTCGCTCCTGTTGTACTGGATTTAAAAGGTTTTTGTGCAGGTTTTGAAAGAAAAGAAAGCTACAAGAATTACAGGAAAAAAATATAATTAAGTAAAATGATTGTAACTGTATATATAAATAAGACAGAAATAAGGCACAACCTCTCTTTTTCTGCTTAGTAAACTCATAACTGTATAGAATAGTTGGTTTCAGCGAGCTGACTGGAGAATCATATTTTTAGTGGTATTTACTTGTCTGTCTGCAAGATAGTGAGTTATATGGAGACTCGAGTCCTGATTGCTCAGTGTGTGTGAGCCAGAGAGTCCCATCCTGTAGCTCTCTGACCAGGACTGGCACACTGAGGCATGATGGATTGTTCCCAGGGTTTCTGTGGGGGGTAAGTTCTCTATCCTTGTGAGGACTGAGGCTTTGCTTTTTCCTGCTCAGAGCCATTATGTATTTTACAGTGGTACCTGGAATTAATCAAGTGCTATTTGCACAGCAGTAAATGAGCTTAGATGATCAAGCTTCTTGTGTTTGATCTACTTCCTGTTTCAGTAAATAGCAAAACTTCCACTGACTCCAATGAGAATAAGATTAAGCTGTTACTGTATTCCACATGTTTGCATAATAAAATGGTGGTTCTTGCAAATATTTCCAGTGGGGCTTTCAAGTACTGAAATGGCACCTCTGCTCAGGACAACTCTGAAATTGGCTTTATCTGTTTTCTGTGTTTCACAGAGGATGAACTGAGGCATTTCTAGTTTTCAGGGTAAGGCATTTCACAGTACCTCCAAAAAAGGATACTTGATGAAAAGGTGAAGGAGCTGGGGGATTGAAAAAAACCCAACCTGGTAGTGCTTTATGTAATAGATTCAGCTAGATGATCTACAGCATTTTTTGTTTGCTTAATACATGACACAAAATGAAACATGGAAGGCTCTGTCTGAACATCAGGAAACACTTTCTTACTGTGAGGGTGACCAGGCACTGGAACAGGTTGCCCAGAGAGGTTGTGGAATCTCCATCTGTGAGGATACTCAGAAGCTGTCTGGACATGGTCATGGGTAACCAACTCTAGGTAGCTCTGTTTGAGCGGGGTGAGAGGAGTGGACCAGATGACCTCCAAAGGTCCCTTTCAACCCTAGCCACTCTGTGTGATTCTATGACTTTAAGCTTACCTTAATAAAGGGAGAAGGAAAAAAAAAAATCTTTGTGTTTGAGCTTTTCCTGATGTATGAAGCATTAGAGGGTACCCATGACACTGTAAGAAACTGTCACAGCATTTGTCTGAAAAACAGAAGCATCTCTCTTGATTTCTGACCCTTTAGGGGATGAGCCTAATAAGCTCAAAGGACTACTTGAAACAGATTGCTTCTAGTCAGATGGAAAGCGAGACAGAATGACTGCATGAATGGTGAGGATCTAGTTCACAGGCAGAGCAGTTCTGAAAGAAGAACCTTGGAAGAGCAAGACTGGGGAAAAACCATGAGCTGAAATATTCAGGTTTGCCTCACAGACAAGTGAGACAGAATAAATGAGGTTTTGACTGTATACTGATGACTTTGTTTCAGAGGAAGTTGGAGAACTTGTTTGCCGTTGGTCAGATGATGTAAATTTTTCCTTTTAAATGAATTGTCCTTGTTCTGTGGTTTATATCACTGCCAGTGAGCTTTAGATCAGGCCTCGTTCTCTGAAGGGAAATGTTTTTAAACAGTGTTCTGTGTAATTTCGTCATACACAGGTGTTATGCAGAATTTGTTTATTTTTTGTAGTAAACCCCAAGTAAATTTCTGTAACAGAACTGACATTAAATATATGATTAGAAGAGCTGATTTCAGCTTTGTTACCTGGGTCACGAAGTAAAAGAATGCACACCTATACTTTAGTCGTGGGTTGCCCACCTAAGATGAGCCAGATGGTTAAGTAAGTGTTACAGAACAAACTAGGTGGCATGCCACAGCTGAGATCCAGCCATGCCCTTCACTGTTTTGCATGCCATATGCTACAAAATGTTGTCTGCGTTAGAAAGCGCTATGTGCAAAAACTGATTGCTCCAGGCAAACAGTGTGAAATACTAGATTACTTCAAATGAAGCTATCGTAATATAGGTAGCATTTCAGTTAAGTACAGTAACTGTGGCTTACATAGATAAATAATATCTTTAATAATCATAATTTGCAATAATCTACATGTTTTTTCTTATTCTAGCTGTGGAAAAATGCCAAAACAAGGAAGCATACATGAGTGCTTCCACCTGAGTGTTTCAGTTTGAATGAAGAATGGTTTTTTTGAAGGAAACTTCCCAATCAGCCCTGATTCTGCTGCTTGGTTCTCATTACGACATAGTTTAGGAGCACAAGTAACACCCTGGTTTTGAATTAAACTCAACTGGAGGATGAGTTTCTGGAAGTTCCACCGGTGTACTTCGACTGCTAGTGAGCATTTAGTCCACAGGGATGACCTAAAGTTAGCCTAAAGTAAAAGCCCTGAAACCCATAGATTCAGGCAGTCTTCAGTACCGACTGCCCATTCCCCATATGTGCTCCTGGGGCAGTGCTCTGCTTGCTAACATGGACAGGCACAGGGTGAACAACCAGTATATGCTATGAACAGGTCTCCTCAGATCAGATCCTTATTCTGACATTTTGATGTATTGGTAAGGTGGTAATTTATTTTTTTTTTTACCTTTTATTTTGGCAGTAATCTATTTCTGGGATATTGATATTTCTATCATAGGCTGCTTTAAATTGATGCATCTCTCTGAACCTGCAGTTTTCTGGAAGGACATCGTACTAGATAAATGTTTCTGATATTTGATGAAATAAGTGGATTTTCATTTCTCTGATGTAAATGTGCCTGGAAAGGATCCTTGTTGTGACTAAATTTGTGCCTAGAAGCTCCTGATAAACAGGGTTAGTTTCAGGTGACTATTTGCCAGGAAGTTGCAAAGCTTTTATTTGGTTTACTAAAGCAGATTTACTAAATAGTATTTAGTAAATAATGTTGGTAAATATTTTAATGATTGCTTATCTCTCTTTGTGATCAAGTTTTAAAGCATAAGGCAAATTCTTATAGTGAAAAAGCTAATTTTCCAAAAACAAAATAGTGATCTTCTATGTACAGCAGACAGTTTCCTGACATTGAGATCTACTTTCTTTAGCTGAAGGAAGAGGTATAGCTTGAAACTATAAGGCCATACAATGTCTCCCCTCCCCTCCCTTTCTTCCCCCCCCTTTCTCCTAGTTTTCCTAAATGGGAGTGGAAAAGTTAGAAACTTTTAATGCATTTTGAAATGCATAAAGTAAAGATTAAAGGAGCTGACAAATGAGAGGGAAGAAGTATAATTTTTCTTCCTGTGCTTGCAGTAAGTCCTCATTTTGCTTTATAATTTTGAAGCTGTTTATGCTGTTTTATTTTTTAATAACTTCTTCTCTTAATTAAAGAAGTTATATAATCAGGACAATAAGCTGTTCTCTAGGGTGTCCTAATTGAGAGGATTTTACTGCTTCTCTGCTTTGTATTACTAATAATGTTTATTGAATGGTATTTGAATAGTTGACAATGTTTCTGTTATTTCTACAGTGATTGAAAAATAGGGCATGCTGATAGGAAGGTGTGTGATGTGCATATTAGACCATTTGTAAATACAAATAAAGCTCTGCAATTAGGTTAACAACTGTTTTTCCCAATGAATGTCATAAGTCCATGAGATGTTAACAGGAAATTAGACCGTATCTGGAGGTGCAGCCTAAAAAAACCACCGAAAAATCACATCAAAGTGCAAGCCGTGCTTTGCTGCTGGGCTTAGTGGTTTAGGTTGGGACAATGCTGGGTGGAAGTTCTTACTGGTGGAGAGGACCATCATTTTTCCTACGAGGTGTAGAAGCTGTAGACCCAAGAAAGCATAGGAAATCAAGGTCTCTTGTCTTGCTTATGGTTACATTTAAACAGTTTGCTGAGCTATTCCTCTCTGCAGAGGTGTATTTATTCCCAAATTTTTACTAGGATGACTTATTTTAAAGTCAAGTCTGGCCATCTGGAGGGACTGAGTCCTCGGGATAGGTAATGACAGGTTGTTGCAGTAGAGCTACAGCACTAGCTGCACTGAAGTGACAAGGTGTAGACTGGTGACAAGGTTATGGGTGAACAAAGTAGACTCCCAGTTGCATCATTTCACAGAGAGCTACGTAAGCAGTAAATGCCTAGCACTAACCATCTGTCTTTCTCAGAATAACGTGCATGGCAGGTCACAGATGACCAATTGGAAAACAACTTTTTTTTTCCCCTTTAAAAATGTATTATGAAGTCTTCTGAGAGCGACAGATCACTTATTTTATCACATGTTTTCTGTTACATCTTCTCTGCCTCAGGAAATTTTCTTTATTCCCTACAGCAGATTCCTGAAGATTTATTCCAGGTTGAGGGGTTTTTTTTTTTCAGTATTTTTATGAGTCAGCTTCAAGAGTGTTTTCTCATAGCTATTATAGCTATCCCTATCCTAACAGAGGAACTCTGTGCTGACACCATATTTCCTTTTAGAGGGTGTAAGGTGTTCTCAAGCAATCTTAGATAGTTGGGTCAAGGAGCGATTATTGTCCCTTCTAGTTCAAGAAAAGAAAAACAAGTTTCATAAATTGAATCTCAATCTGCTGTCATTTTAACAAAAAGTAGTTGTACCTACTGAGTTAATTTCGTTTCTCTCCAAATCCTTTTAAAAGTTTTCAGATACAGTTTTATACCATGTCATTTTTGGGGGGAACTGGAAGATGATTAGTTTAATGAAATGTAGAAAAGTAAGCTTAAAGTAATGCTTTATAAAGTAATGTTTTATATAACATTTCTGGTTTGTAAATGTCTTGAAAGTGGTCATGCTAAAAGTGGAGAAACACGTTTTCAATTGGGATAAATGATATTTGCTCTGTTAAATTCAGTTCAATTATGTTGATTGCACAAAATAAAATGTCTGGTCCTGAAGAAACTGACTTTTTCATGACTTGAAGCATAGCACTGAAAACCCAGCAGTCTCTTCTTAGATTTGATTACCTGCTTCTAAGTCTAGGAGATGATATTTTTGGGGGCACTCACAATTTTGTGTTACTGTAAGATTTTAACTGTTGGGAGAAGTACAAACACAGAAAGACAGCCAGGCAGATTTGCAAGGTGAGTTCTTAGATTTGAAGGAAATAAATGAATTCTTTTTTGTGCAATTAAATGGAAAGAATGTGGGGTTTTTTTATTTGGTGTGGTGGGAGGACAGAAAGAAGGCAGGTAGAGGAGAGAAATCTCCTGAAGTATGTCCCAATTTTGGAGACTGCAGTTTTTTTGAGACTATCTTAAAGTCACATGTGTTATTTAACCGAGTTGCCAGATCCCCAGATCCAGGGTTCAGGAAGCATTGTATCTCCTGCAGCTTCCAGTCATGGGGATTTAGACAAATACACTAGGAATCTAACAGCTCAGGGAAGAGCTGTGTAAGAATTGTGTGGAATATGGGCAATTTTATTCATGAGACGAATTGAATTGCATTTTTAATTTTATTACAGGAATCTTTCTTTATCTGTTAAAGCGTAATTGTTTCAACATGATTCTTTCAGTGATGTTTGCAATGATTTATTTTGCATCATGGTAATTATCTTAGCAATGAAAAAGACTTTCAAATGCTTACAGTACACAGCCAAGCAATACATAATGGAATGCAACTGTCAATGAAACAGACTGTTTTTCTGACCTGTTTTTTCAATCTGAACATGATGTTTATTTACCACCTTCATTATTGCAGCATTAACATATAGAGAAGTTGTGCCATATCATCATGTACTTTGCTAACAGATGGCCACTAACTTCTTGAAGGCTTTGTTGTACTTGCTTAAAATATCCCATATTGTCACAAAGTTTATTTTCTCAGTGTGAAGTATGATTGATTTGGTTGAAATAGATTAATCTTCCTCTCATCTGGTTTTTGAGCTTGCTTCATACTACAGCAATCCAGGTTTTGACTCTTAATTTTGCACAATTATCAAAGCCACTTTTGCTAATAACGTGGTGTGGAAAGTTCCATTTGGTCGCGTATTCTCTGAAAGAGCAGTGCAGGTGGTAGCAGTAACTGAAGACCACATTTCTGCTAGAAAAGGTGGAAAAAACTGCTTTGTTCTTGCTCTACCGTAACTGTCCTCTACAGACATTCAAGCTTCAGGATTGAAATTTTACTTTCTTCCCTCTCTGAGGCCTGTGAGAGTTTGTCTAGTTGTCTCTGTGCAAAACCAAACACCCTTTGTGTTATGGACTGTCTGTTTGCTGACTGCCTGGCTGGTATTCTAAGTTGTGTTTTGTGCTGAATGTAAAGGTGAGGAGTTCATCACTGAAGTATTTTTGAAGTCTACTTCATTCATTGTTTTTGTATGTGAGCTCAATATTAAATGCTTATCTTTTCCAGGAAGGTCTGTTTGTTGCAGCTTGGGTTGTTTTTTTTCCCACAGTACTGTTTTACACAATCTGTAAAGAGGACGATACGTTGTTTAGATAAGTGTTGAATGGCTATAGTTGCAGGCGTGCGTATATTTTAACTGCTCAAAATAAGATAAAAATCCACGTTGGTGCTGGAAAGGAAAATTGCAAAATGAGACAAAAAGGAAGGTCTTTTTCAAGTAATTCAGTGTTTGGTTATACAGAGATAGAGTGTATTTTTAGTTCTTATTGCCATTGATGTTTTAATTGCCATTGATTTGCCTCTCAGCTTTGATAAAGGGTACCTTGGGATATTATTTGGCTTCTGTGTCCAGGTTTTATTGAGTCCTACCATGAAGTTTTCTTCTGTTGTCTTATCTTTCATTTTTTATGCTCTTCTTTGGACCTTGGGGAACTGTTTTTGACCAGTTTTAGTTAGCCTATCCTGGCCCTAGAAGAAATAATTTCATCTCAAGCTGTGCCATGTCAGTAGTCCTTCATGGTTCTAAATAACACTTTGGATGGACTTGTGTAATTCCCTGTACCTTACTCACTCTTCCTGAAGTTTGCCCCTCACCTATAGAAAATAACAGTATAATCTGAATGGGTGAAACAGAACATGCAGATTATATATAACATTACTAAAAAATAGAGATAAATTAAATAATTCTTCAATCTATTGAAGTATATACAACCTACTTTGTGCTGTGCTGCTGTTTTCTTAATAGCTTTGGAAGCAATCCATATTGCTTTTTATTTTCATAATGATTTTCTGGTGCAGCTTCAGTCATATGTGAATTCTTTTGGCAGCTGGGGTTCTCGCTTATTTTTTGCTACTTTTGTTCCATCTATTCTCTGCAGTTCCTTTCTACTGTCTGCTTGTTCTTAACGTCTCCTTTCAGAAGCTGAAAGTACCAACTGGGCATTCAGCTTCTGCGTCTTGTTCCTGGCTACTTCCGAAACATCACTCAACTTTTCAGAACAACAAATGTTTCCTTTGTGCTCTGGTTCTCTTTTGCAGAGCCAGTGCTTAACTCTTTCTTTACACTTGGTGCCATATTTTCTTTCTCTTACAAGTAAGAGAATGATTAGTCTATTGGGCATGATTAAATGATACGCTCTCAAGACTTATTTCCCTATGTTGGTATTAAAACACTTTTGTTAGCACTGTCGTAAACCAACTTAGTATAATAAAATAACATAAAAAGCCACATTAATTTTAGACATCTGTAAAATCTAAGCACTGAATGGCAAATACTTTCTCAGTCATTTTAAGTGTTCATCTTTGGACAGAAACCAAGTATTAAAACTCATATAAATAAAAATATAGAAATACTTGGGAAAATTAGAAAAATGTTGAGTCATCATAATCCTTTTTGGGAACATACCTATATGCAGGTACTGTTAGACATTTGTTTCAGCAAGTTAAATGGGCATTTTGCTAACTTTTCCCAGTTTAATTGTCCCTGAATGTAAACACTGATGAGGTTCATTACTCTCCCTTTGGAAAGGAAACCTTGGCTTAGGAAGACTATCCAAAATGGTTTCTAAGCAATTTTATTGTATTGTATTGAAATGCAACTATTTCTAAGGGATTTTATGCCTCTAAAGATGCGTATTTTCAGTTAGGAAAATGAGCTATCATTCCTAAGCTGGCATCACTTCACTGTGTAAAGCTAAGCATATTTATAATACTTTGATATTTTGAATTTTCAAACATACTCTTTAGTTGACACTTCTTGAGTATAAGAAGATGTGCATCACACAAACGTATTCTAAATGAGAGGCAAAGAATGTTTGTTGCTTTGTTTCTGGAGTTACAGCAACAGGGCTAAATACCAGGGTATGCTGCCTATAGAGGTCATATAGAGGACAAAACAGAAGAAGGAACTGAAGAAAGTGTGAAAGAGAGAAAGGCATCATGGTAAAAAGGAGGTCTAAGAAAAAACAGATGTAGTTAGCAGTGGAAGTTAATGACTGAACAAGTAGTTTTGGTTCTCCTTTGACAAGGTACCTATTTCTTAACTTAATTGGCTTAATTTTATTGCTCAAGAGCTTTTGGCCCTAGCTTGTGGAAGAAAAGACTGGGATGTGTTTTCAGTGTGCCAGAAAACAAGGACAAGCTAGGTTTTTGCCTGGCTATGTTAAGAGAAATCAAATATAAAATACTTAATTTTTAAGGATAACAAAACCTTCTGGGAATTGATGTTTCTCAGGCACCTTTAGTTACTTACTCTTTCTTGGAATTCCCAGTTATTAGCCATTCTAGGCGAGTCTCTAGAAGTGATCACAAAATGAGGTTACTATATTCTTGCCCTCTTGTTGCCAAGCAGGCCATTGTCTATTTCTAGAAAGGACAACATAAACCCAAAGAAAAACAATTCATGTAGAAGAGCTTGAAAGAAACTAATCCTGGTGGTTGCTTCTAATGTCTTTAATAAAATAGTTGTTCCTTATTTCAATGGCTTATGAGTCCTAATCATGGCGAGTTATTTTTAATCTAATAGCTGTGAACAGCTTGTGATTCACCATTGTAAGACTAATGTCTCCCAGCAATAACAACAGGACTACAGACTTAGTCTAAGGTGGGAATCCTGCTAAAACTAACTACATTTTCTGCATTATCCACTGGATCACCATTATATATTTGGTAATGCCATCTCTTTTTTCCCCCTCCTGCTCCTGAGTGACCAAATGCCACAGAACAATTGTGATAATTTGTCTTGAGTCAAAGTCTAAATGCTTCTTTTCAGCATTTTTTTTTTTTTTTTTTACTACATGGTAAGTTATCCTTCCACGTATCTCTGTCTTCACACATAAAAGCACAGCATTGAGGTTCTTCAGTGTACAACTGTGATGCTGATCACTGCTGCTGAAAATTTCTTTTTACCTGGATTAAAGTTGATCCTGATTTTTCTGTCTGACACCCATAGCTTAATATTTGCTAATTTTTATTATGTCCTTAGTTTCAAGATTTATTTTAGAGTTTTTATCTTACATTAAAGGGACTCTGGTTGAATTAAATGAGAGTTTATATCTGTGTGGCAGGTTTAATTTTAAAAATACAAAATATTTTTGCTTTTATCATGTTATCTGTCAGGCTTGTGTATGTGTCTGTGTGTAATTCACCTTTCAAGCTGCAGCTCCTCTAAGTAGCTAGAGCTGCAGTGACTTACTGAGCTAGAGGTGGTGGTTTTTACTTCTCTATCACTTTGTGCAGGAGAGGATATCAGAATTCCAGTTTTACCCACCTTCCCCAGAAGAAGACACATACGTTTAAGGACTGGTGATTTATCAAGTGTAAAGATTATTAAATGGAGAGCTGTGCACTGTGTTAATCCAAGAAAAGTGTGTTTGATCAATAAACAATGAGTACCAAGTGGTGAGTGGTGGTAGAAGTTTGTGCCATTCAGGGTGGGTGTTCAGTCTGGAATAACAGCAATTGGCTTTGGAAGAGAGTTTACTGGGTGCATGTTTGTGTCACTGAATGGGTACAGAACTCCTTCACTCATCTGAGCACATGCTGGGAGTATTAACAGGTCCGTCCTGTGGGTGGAAGGTGGAATAACACTGTTTACTCTGTTATGGGTTGTCTCCAGACAGCAGCTAAACACCCACACAGCCAAGCACACCTACAGCTGCTCACTTGCTCCTTCTGCCTCCAGTGGCAGAGGGTCAAGGTGGGTCAAGGTGAAGGAAAGAAAAAAAACTGGTGCAAAGGCAGTGACTCACCTGTTCCCACAAGCAGACCCATGCCCAGACACTCTCCAAGCAACAGCCACCTTGTAAGTCAGAGCCCCCATCCCCTTCATCCTTTACCACAGTTTTATGGCTGATCAGAATGTTATGTGGCATGGAATAGCCCTTTGACCAGTTTGGGTCAGCCAGTCTGCCTGTGTCCCCTCCTAACTTCTTGCCCACCACCAGCCTACTAGCTGGGATGGGCAGGGGGAAAAAGAGAAAGTCTTGACACTGTACAAGCATTGCACTGTAAAAGCTAAAATACAATACAGGCTGCTGTGTTCAAGGTGAACACCATCCCAGCCAGACCCAGTATATGCCCACCTTTTAAATAATACCAGTTCATGTTTGAAGCCTAGTATAAGCAATCTGTCTCTATCACAAATAATTGTGATGACTTTTGGGGGATTTTTTTTTTTCCTTTGTCCAAGTGTAGTGTGTGTTTGTTTTTTAAATGGATGTTGAGATCTATTTAGTTACATGAGTTCAGGAGCCACAACAGAGCCTTAACTAAACATTTCAAACCCCATGGGCAGGTTGAACTTCATTACCCTGAAGATGTATAGCTGGGGTCTGGCAGGTCCAGATCTCTCCAGTGCTGGGAAGGGGAAGGGAAGAATGGGGGAGTAATCAAGACAGAGACTAGAGGAAGTGCTCCAAAAACGCTGGCTTTTCTCCAGTAGGGGTGGTGGCAATGGCACTTCTGAGAAGGCACCACCCATGTTTTTCAGATTTTCTGCACAGGCAGTTGGTTCTGGTTGTTGGCTGTTGCAGGCAGCGTTATTTCACCTCTGCCTAAAACCACTGAGTCGTGGTTGAAGAAAAGCAGTAGGTATTACAGGAGATTTTATAGCATTCTAGGGGTCAGCAGTACCAGCATAACATTTTTTTTACCTTTCAGCGATCTTGGGATGATGCTGTTGTGGTCTCTGTTACCTTCTATGCAGCACTAGAATGATTTAATACAGAAGATCACATTAGGGTGCCAGTAACAGTCTTCTGCAGAATTCTCACGCAGGGAGCACCCTGGTGCTTCATTTTAATGGGCTTTTTTGAAGGTGCATTATGAGACATGAACACCTTTATTGTAGCAAGTGCAGAAAGTATTTAGCCTTTTCTGCAGATGAGAAACAATTGTTCATGTGTTTGTAGGGAGGTAGCAAGTTGGTTTTGTCTCAGTGAGAGCACAGTGACTTGGAACAGAACAAAGAGTTCCAGTAACTTAAACAGAAAAAGCTATTAAAAAAATTCACAGCCTTTTTTGTAAACCTTTGTTAAACATGGGCTGTGTTACATTCTTAATGCACTTGAGATAAGTATTGAAACTTTACATGAAGATTTGCAGTTGGAATGGAAGAGGTCTTGTACCGTAACCCTAGAAAACCTGCATCAACCTTTAGTGAGGGTTGTTTTTTCTTTAATCACTTGTAATCTCTCACCTGAGGTAAAATTCTGACCTAATTAAAATCCATAGGTGATAACTGTTGAAACTGTCAGGCTCAGGATTTCACCCATACTCTTGCAGTACTTTGGAGTATAGAAATACTTAGGGTATGAGAGATGACTGGTAGCAAAGATAGAATAGCAAAGAATAATAAATGATATGAAGAGACAATTTATTTTTTTTTAAAGATGCGATAACTTTACAAGTGGAAATACTGTATTAATGTTAATTCAAATCAGAGAAATGTTAAAAATAAGTTAACTTGGTTTTGGCCTTATGTGAATTATATTCAAGGATTAGTGCACTAGATAAACTGGGCAGAATTAGCTTCAATTACACTGTGATTTCTGTATAAGCAGGTCAAGCGCAGTAGGGATTGCAATGAGGCTGAGGATATGTTTTCTCTGGAAGGATGTCTCTTGTTTAAGGTGACTATGTGCAATCCAGAGAACGCATAGGTGGTAAATGAAAATTAATCAGAGATGAACATTTCCATACTGTACCCTGGGGAGCAGCCTGCAGCATCAAGGAAGAGAGTAACCTGGAAGAACTAGCTCTTTTACCCAGGGTGTGGTGATCAGTAGCATTCATCAAGTGGCTTCAATTGTCTGGTGATAAAAAGTGAATAATCAGCATGTTATTTACATTGATGAGGTTATTCTTTCTGTAGCATGACCATGAGTGTCATTGAGAAGGACCAGCTATTGCCGAGTCCTACAAAACAGGGATTAAAACAGTGCCTTGAAAGTGAAGGGTTTTAAAGCAAATCAGCTTCTTACTTTTCTGCTGTTAATAGATTTGCTGCTAGTTTTGGCTTTATAATGCCCCAAATGGAAAGATATTTAAGGTATTTTGCAAATAGCTTGGTGAGTCTTGACTTCAGGGACAATTTATTTTTAATGGGACAAAAAATGATCTATTTCCATTATACTATGTTTGGTCATAGTGACTCATTTTATAAATTACAGCTGCCATTGATGTTTGCTATTCTTTACAGTATAAATAGAATTTAAGAATAACTTGGTGAGTTTATTTCTAAATTAATTGTCTAGGCATATGAACCACATCTCTGATTTTTTTGTTGTCATTTCTAGCGGAAGCTTTATATTGCTGATTAATAATAACAACAAAGAATAATCTGTATAGTAGAGTAATACTGCTTTCTCCTTGTATTTATATGATCAGACATTTTTGTTATTTCTCAAAAATAAATACATGATAGTTTTCAATAATAATAATAAAAAAAATTTCTCCCACTTAATTGTTTTTCTTTCTCCCTTCTAGTCTGCTCCCAGTTTTCAAGAGGAGTCTTTGCTATTTTTGGATTCTATGACAAGAAGTCTGTAAATACCATAACATCATTTTGTGGGACTCTTCATGTCTCTTTCATAACTCCCAGCTTCCCAACGGATGGAACACATCCCTTTGTCATTCAGATGAGACCTGACCTCAAAGGAGCTCTTCTTAGCTTGATTGAATACTATCAGTGGACCAAGTTTGCATATTTGTATGACAGTGATCGAGGTAAGATGTGGTACTTTTCTGTTTAAATGAGAACGGAATAATTATATTATATATTAAAGAATTGTAAGCATGTGCTGATAAGCAAAGTGAGATGAATCACGTGTTGTAAAACAGTTTGTATGAAAAGTTTTTTAGTTTTTCTTAAAGAATCATCTAAGGAGAAAAAAAACCCATCTGAGCATGAAGGACAATCTGCTACCACTGATTCACTCCACACGTGCCAAATCGATAGTTGGTCACTAAGCGAGCATGAGTTTTGGATGCAGTCCCTGCTTCTTTTGGAGTCTGCTTTTGATAAATATTAGAGTTCCTCTTCTCTGTTAAGCCTAGGGTTTGGGATTCTTTATTTGTTGTTAGACCCAAATCCACTGCTTGTGAGCAATTTACTCTGCGGTACAGCCTTCTCAAGTCCTATGCTCTTTTATGGCTGTAATAATAATAATAATAATGTAACAGTTTACAGACTGTGAAAAAACACTTGCAAATCACGGTTTATCAGTTTTCTGAGAGCAGCAGCATTATACAGAAGTGGCTGTTGTTTTTTTGGGGTTTGTTTTGCTTTCTTGATTTCCCTTTCTGGAATTCATTATTGTCATTCTATTTCCAGGTTCTCCTCACCTAGCAGTCCTTGGCTAGCTTTTCTATTCTTACCTTAACCCATTCCCTTTAAAAAGCCTATTTTGTGGCTCACCTGCATGTTCATTGGTCAGAATTGAATATTAAGTGCACATTAAATGGTAAGATGCTACTAGATTTAAAGGATGGTTATGCTATGCCATGGTTTGTTGAGTAATGGGGTAATGGTAGATTCTCTGCATTCTGATGCCTTTTTATACATTTTGTTGTTCAGAAGCTGAAGGGACCTTCTCAAGACAGTTCTTCATCACTGTTCTAAGCACTAAAGTTAGAAAAACTTAAGCTGGTATGTAGCCTTCAACAGTGAGGTCATGTGGGGCAGTGACCTCTAAGCCCATTTCTCTGGCAGATCCTTTTTGAAATTCACTTCAGAATCAGAAACCTTCACTGCCTTTTTAGAATGGACATATGTAAACCTACTTGCTTAGCAAATACTCTGTCAATCAGTTAGCAGCATGCAGTACATGACCTGCATGTCAGTTGTATTTAGGAAATACTGAAAATGCCTACTTGTGAGCTGCACTGCCTTGATCTGACCAGCGATAGCAGCACAAAGTTATTATTTGTAGACACCCTTTGGTTATGCCTTTTTTCCTTGTTCACTTGTTTTACTTGTGGCAAGGCACCCTGGTGATAACAAGCTGCAAGACATGGAGCTTCTACATTTCTGTTCAGTAAATAATTGTTTCTCAGTGCTCCCACTGGTTGCACAAGGTTAACCTACAGAGTCAGCAACACTGACATCAAGCCCTGAATACAACAGGGTCCACAATTCCTCTAAAAACTTTTGCCTAAGTGTTAATGTAGTGACAGCGACGTACATTTAAGGACTGATCAATAATTTAAAATGTTTCCATATTCAGGACTGAGATAAAAAAGGCAAAGAGACTTATTCTGCATGGAAGCTATGAAAGCTAATAGGAATTGGTTTGACTTACTCCGAAAGATTAATTTATTGCTACTTTTAGAGCTCCTCTGTGGTTAGGGGCGCACTGGTTAAGCAGGGCAATTCCATAGCTCATTCCTGGGATGGGAGGCCATTCAGTCCATGCATGTCCAAGATATCACCAATTTATTATGATGCTTGCTCTCATATAATGTGCATTAGTGTCCTTTACCCTCCTTGCCTCCTCTGTGTTGCCAGCACTAAATGGCGGGTTTGAGAGAAAGTAGTAGCATTATTGGAGGACTCTTATCTGCGGCACAATTGCTAATGTACTCAGCCTCTGCTCAGTCCTCCTTTTCAGAGCTCATGGAATGAAGAGTTTGTCTTGGGATAACCAAAAGAGGTTCAGGCACGTGAGGTTGCCAAATGGCAGTATTACTGCAGTTTAAAATAGCTACTCGAGTTGTTGGGAGTTTTCTCCTCCATGGAGTCTGACTTCCATTACCACTCTCCAGATGCTTTCACATCCACAGAAACATTGATGCGAATGCTTTTGTTTGGTTTGGGGTTGTTTTGGGGGTTGGTGGGTTTTTTGTTTGTTTGGTTGGTTTTTTGTTTTTTTCAATGTGGTGGTGTTGCCAGAATGAACTAAACTGGATGGGATGACAAATCTGCCATCTATAAAAAGCTTAACTGAGATTCTGTTTAACTCAGAGGAAATGTATAGATAGAGGGCCCAAAATCTACTACGTGAGATCTGAAACAGTGATTCAGATTATATATATATCTTTTTTTTTTTTTTTTTGGTGGTGGTTTCTGCTTTTAAAATTATTTATAAATTATAATTTAAAATACTAATTTGAGCCATAATGTTTTAAGATACATCCCTACGTCTTTTAGTTTGCCTACATTAATTATATTTTTCTTTTAGTACAAGTTCTCCACATTTATCTTCAATGTGTTATAAATAGTTTATAAGCACCCTTGGACTGTAGTTACCTATTACTTTGAAGTAAATGTTTGTTGCATGACATATACAACTTCCTATCAGTCTCCTTTAAAGATGACATGGAAAACAAGAACTATTTGGGATAATCATTGAATTTATGCTTTTGGAAGCCTGCCATTTTTCTACCTTTGCTGATAACCTCTTTTGTACAGTGCTGTGCATTATTACCATTTTCACTGATAAAGCTGAATTGCTAAACACTGCCCAATCTTAATTTAAGGATTTATTTACAAACAATGAGACAAATTAATTTTTAGTACTTGCTTTCCATGTTTATGGGTATAACCAATATTATTACCCAGGAGAGTTATACCTGAAGCTTCCTTCTCATTCTGAGTCAGAAATTTGTCTCAAAGAAATGACTCCTGGTGTTCTGTGGTTTCAGGGGAGATGAACGTGCAAAAAATTCAATTGGCTTCTGAGAGAATCTCATTTTCTCTTTTTTTTTTTTTTTTTTTTTTTTATAATTATATCTGCTATCCTTATAATTTCTCTCTACAATTATGTAGAATTCTGGAGAAGGAATTGAAACATAACAAATCTAATTCCTGTACTGCTGGAAATTGTTAAAATGGCATTTGTTGTATTGCAGAAATTCATTTCTAGAAGTAATTTTCATATTTTTATACTCTATTATTTAATCCTTGAAAAGGAAAACCAGTCAAGTAAAATCTCAGCTGATTTTACAATATATTGAAGGCAGTTGGAGCTGTACAGACATTACAGCTTCCTGGCAGGAACGTGCTGAAAGGATAAAATGGAAGCAAAGTTGTGTAGACTTCCTGTGGGTGTTCTCATTGAGTCTAATCTCAGCACACCATCTTCCATAGTCGGGCTTATGGCTGTAGGCAACACAAATAATAATTCCATTAACACCCCTGCAGAATGTGGGCATTTTGCCATAAACCTCAGTGAGGTCCCAGTTTTAATACAGTACTGCTCAAGTACTGAGAAAAAAAGCAGTTCAATAGCATTTTGTAATAAGCAGCTGATCCTCCTGCCATAATTGGCTCACTTTTCTCCTAGAAGATCTCTTTCCCAATATGTGGACTTCCAGCAGTGGATTTGGTAAATTGGCAAAGTTCCATTTGGAAAAAGGTTGAAGCAAAACCTAAAGGTTGTCTTTAGAAGGCTTTACCCTGATTCCTTGCAGCAATGAAAATAGAAATTTCATGCAATAACAACTTATTAGGCCCACAAATACCTTAATTTCCGAGTCCTAACTGTGTGTGCAGGTCAAACAAGTTACAGGGCAATCTTAAATAAGTAATCTCATAAAACACATTACAGAAGCTTGTTATTCCTGAAGCTTTATCAGTCCTATCTTCTGTTTTCTCCTGTGCTTTACTAGGCTTATCAACATTGCAAGCTGTGCTGGATTCCGCTGCTGAAAAGAAATGGCAAGTGACTGCTATCAATGTAGGAAATATTAACAATGACAGAAAAGATGAAACTTACCGTTCACTGTTTCAAGATCTAGAGGTAAAAAAGGAAAGACGAGTGATTTTGGACTGTGAGCGTGATAAAGTCAACGACATTGTTGATCAGGTTTGCTATTTCCCTTTCTTCAGTGACAGCAGTTAGCTGTATTCTGTAAGTAAATGTAGTGAGTTCATGTCTCTTGATCCTGGTTTTGTGATTATTATGCATCATTTGGAAGTGACAGGTTTGTATTGAGGACCACGTATGAATTGGGCAGAAAGTGAACATACAACTCCTATAATCCCTCACTTTACTCAAATGCAAGATAATTCTATCTGGATGATCCTGTATGGTTTTATATCCTGATTAATAAAAAAAAAAAAGAAAAAAAAATCTTGTTAAGGCTATTTCACACCTAAGCAGTATGTTTTATTACATGTAGTTGATGTGCTGTTATAATTACTTATAATGCACCATATTATGTCTAGGAATTAGTTCTTGCACCTAGAAAGTATTATCTACTGCTAATGCTTTTTTCCAAGAACCTTTTACATCTTGGAGAGGCCGTATCTCTTTCCGTTTAACTTCCTTTCCAAACTTTTTGACCTTCATACTGTCCTTGGGTCTCTCTTCATTTTGTCTCCCTCTTAAAGTGTGTTAACCAAAATTGCGTGCTGTTTTCCATAGCCAAGGCCTCCTGTGCTTTAAACAGAACAGAAAATGATGTATTCTTTCTACCTACACATACATTATTTGCCAAAATGATTCTTTTTTGTTGTTGTTTTCTTTTTCACAACAGCATCACAGTGTTCTGATTGAAATTACTGCATTACCTTCAAATCCACCTCTTCAATCCCAGTGTCTAGGAAGGTCTTACTGTCTCTGTATCTTGCTGCTTCTGTTCATCCGTGCAGAGCACAATGGAAAATTGTAAGGACAGCTCCCTGCTGGCTTGAGCTTGACCATGTGAGACTGTGCAGCATCTGTAGGTATATATCGTCAGAGTGTTGATGTATCAGTTTGTAGCTTTTTGGAAGGTCTTGTTATTTTGGTCCTTGTTATGAAGGTCATTGCAGTTTGGAGAGGCTCAGGCAATGAGCAGTGTCCTCAGTGAAGTGCATTGTATTTGTCCTTTTTATCATATCCAGAAACTGTTTCTCAAATTATTAAGATCAATTTCCATTTGATGCTGTTCTCCAGAGCAAGAGGTTGTTCTCCAACCTGCCTACCATCTGCAGTCTTTTAAAATCATAATTTTGGACTTGTTTTCCATATCAAGCAAAGTACCAAGTAGAGTGGTGCTTGAGAGAAACAGGACTTAGAGGTTCTCATCAGTTGGTTCTATGTGGCATTTGAAACAGTTGTTTGCTTACCTTACAGTCAGTTTTCATCTTGCTTGCATCCCCTTAAGAACTTGTAATGATGTCACACAGGACAAAAGCCCTATTGGACTCAAAACACCTAACATCTGCTGTTTCCTTGTTGTCTATTAGGCTAGTTATGTCAGAGAAAGGGAAGAAATTGCTTTAACATACTTCGGTCTTGACAAGACGATATTGACTGCTTATCTTATTGTCCTATACATTCTTTTAAAATGAAGCATTTAATATTCATTAAAATGTCTTCCTTGATGTGCAAGTTTGGCTGACTGTGTCTTCAGTTTCTCATTTTACCACTTTTCAAAGACAAAAACTCTCTTTACCGTTTGGTTACTACTCATTTTTACTGTCTGTTTAGTAACAGACCCATCTTTTTCTTTGCTTCTTATTTTGATTGCAGCTGTGATACTTTTATTGCCCTAAGTGCATTTTGACAGATTCTGCCTTGTTTTGAGCCTTAGATTTTCGCAGCTTATCTCCACAGACTTGTGCTACTCCTTAAGTGTATGGATGGATAAACTTCTGTTTCTGATGTTTTGTTTGCAAGTCACTGAAGAATTCTGGATAACTGGATCAGCCACACATGTCAGTTATTATAATTCCAATTAGTTGTTGTCCTCAAAATAATTTACTGCTGTGCTCTAGAATATGGTCTTTTAAACTGCTGTTAGCTGTCTCTTGTGGGTTTAGCCTTGAAATTCTCTTTGCAAGATAAGCTAGCAGTTTCTAGGGTTTGGTCTGTTTTTTAAGGCCATTGTCCTTACACTCTGTTTCTGCAGCTTGCCTTCCTAACATGAGAAGGTAAACCCACTTGATTTATTTTTATTTTTTTTAATAGCCTAAAATAAAATCTAAAATTACTGTTTCTCTATTAATTTTCTCCATCTCTTACAATGATGTTCTGAGCTGAACAGTGGGTTTTGTGGCTTGCGAGTATCCTTTGAGTGTGTTCTACTTTTCAAAAAGAAAATTGGAAGAATATGTACTTCACACCTTGCTTTGCTACCAGATTTACTCTTAAAAAAATTCTTTTAATCCCTACCCTTACAAAACACTCAGCAATTTCTTTCTTTTCATGAGACTGCCTGAAGTAGACCCATTGTATGAGTATCCCTTTTTCCATTTATTTTTACTGAGACACGTGCAACAGGCTTTCCGTTGACCATATTTTTCTTGAAAAATACTCAAGTATTATTTTCATTCTTGATATATAGAGCAGCAACTTCTTTATTTTCTTCCTTGCTTTCTATTCTTGAACAAACCTTTTATTGTGGTGCTTTGATTTATCCCACCAACACTTTAAGCTGTGGTGGCAACCTCAGGTTCACCCAGTTACACTCTGTAGTCCTTGGATCTTTGTATAAACATATCATATATTTGCAAAGTTGCTTCATCATCCTTGTTTGTTTGTCTCACGTTACAGTTTCTCTTCCAGATTTCCAAGGATTTATGTAAGTTGAGGTTGAAAAATATTGCCATTCCCCAGCTCTTCTAAGACTAGTTTATATTGCTCTTCTCTGATTTGTCAGGTCAGTGTTACCGTGCTCTTCACTGTATAGCCTCTGTCTCTTCTCAAACAGCTTTCTTCGCAGAATCTCATTTCCCCCTGATAACGCCCCTTGGGCAGCTGTGCAATTACTGCCACATCTTGTCTATCCCTGCTTGATAGACTACTCTAAACTAGGGACATTGGTAAAATCCCTTTGTGTCCACAGCTCGTTCATCATGGTTTTTGGAGCCACCACTGAATCTTCTCAGATTTTTAAGTGGCATCATCCTTAGTGTCCATATGCATGCGTGGCACAGGGCAATGTTTTAGAAAGCTGGATTCATAAAATAGTACCCAGTGGCAGTTAGAGCAGAGTGAGCAACCATTGGTCAAAGGACTTCCAGCTACTGGTTGCTTGTGATGAAGAAGCATGCCAGTCGTGAAGAAGCATTTTATGCATGAGAGCTGATCTGTTTGATCTAACTGAAATGTCTTTGGAAGCAGCAGCTGCATAAGAAATATGTCTGAAAGTAGTTCTTAAACCTTTTAATAAGAAATTGGTTTTAAGCAGTCTGCACCAAGTAACTGTTTTAGAATAATCAAGTTCATACATCAGGCATATATTGACCTCAAAAGAGGAATAATGGATTACCATGACATAGGCCATAGAAATTATCCCTCTCAGTCTCAGACTCTAGTAATACAAAAGTTAGTTTTAAACACTGCCTTCGGTTTATGTCTGTAACTTCATTAAAATAACTGTGTGGAATGTCATTCACTACTAGCCTGATATAAGGTACAGGTTACCTATTCTGAATCTTTTAGTTATATGTTAAATGAGGAAATAAATGAATCATCATGAAATGCTTTGCTTCAAAATGCAAATTCCCCCATGCAGACATAGTCTTAATCAGGCTTATTTGGGAGATGAATCCATGCTACAGTGGAGACTGTTGAAGAAACACCAGCTGGCTTTGAGGGAGAGTATGAGGAAGCTGTAGGGCAATAAACAGCAATTTGAACTTTAAAAGACTTCGTCTTCATGTAGAGGGCTTTTATTAATGTCAGTGGGCTTTTAAACTTTTTCTAGTTCAAGGAACATTACAATTCTACGGAGGGAGCAGAGTCTGAGCACGAACCTCTGGGGCTTAGTGCTTCTCTTGCTTGATCCCTGCTCTCTCTCCTGTCCAGGTTGTGCTTTGAATATAGAGCATAGTAATTAGCGTTCAGCTCCTCTCTTTACAGATCTTGGGACTTGGACTTCAATATGACTAATTTCCTCTGGCAGAGAGTATGTTCAGTGGTGCATTAGGTAAAAAAAAAACTAAAGCACTGAACAAACTCAGTATTAGATACCATAAAGCTCATAACTGGCTTTTACATCATACTGCATTTTGTAGGTTTTTTTAGTCTCAGTCTATATAGCAGGTGAACATTCTCCATTATGGGGATATTTCTTCTTTTTTGCAGGTTATCACTATTGGTAAACATGTTAAAGGATACCATTATATCATTGCAAATCTGGTAAGCATTTTTAATATTTAAAATACCTGCACTACTCATTTAACTGTTTGTGGTAGCTAGTATTATTATAAGTAGTGTTTTGTTTTAAATGCATTTTAGAAAATAGAAAAAAAAAAAAATCTTTACCTGTGCTAAATGTATGCATGTATTGAGATGGTATTTCTTTTATTGGCTGAGTATTTTCAGTGCGTAAAAGCCTCCTATGATATTCCCATCCATGGGAGTGAAGGTTCCTCAGCACCTTCAGCAGAGCGTCATCCCTTTTCTACATACTTGAGAAAAGTAAGGTACAGACATGAGAAAAATAACTTTCTGCCTTATAGGCTGGTACCTTCCTTCAGCAAACTGATGTTTCTTCTCTCACCCCCAAAGCAGTTAAAAATTACAGTTCTCAGCTTTAATTCTGCTGGATCTCAGTTTTACACATTTTTGCCTTGGTAATTGGTTTGAATGAATCTTTTGTTGAACACAAGTGATCAAACAGTGTAGCTAATAGTGTTCCTAAGGGGGAAGTTCAGGAAACTCTCACAAAATTCTGTCAAGGTAATTTTTTTGAAATTGTGTCTAAAGGTGAACGATCATGCTACTGACATTAAAGTCAACAATTCTTATTTACTGAAGCTGGAGAATCAAATCCAATGGCTTTTTTTTTTTTCCTAAAAGGGAAAGCAAATTCTGCAGGCTTGAACCTCAGTCTGTTTCAGAAAAGAGTTTTGGGGGTGGCATGGTGTGAGTGCCTGTAACTCATTTTTTGCATCATTTGTTCCTGGGTTATGATAGTGTTTGATATAAATTCCAGCAGGACCCAGACTGATCTAATTTACACCCTGTCTTCCATAGCCATTTGAGAATGGCTATGTATGACCATAGTCATACATACTTTAGACATAATCCCTGTCTCCTCCCAACCCTTGATCAAAAGACTTCCTCCCTCCAGGCAGGCAGTATTCTGAAGAGTCACGTATGTCACTAGACAGGTGCAAAGAAGCCTTATACTCTAAAAGCCTCTTTAAAAGCAGAACAGCGAGGTTTCATTTTTATATTTTTAAACTAATTTTAAGGATAAAGTAGTTAAGGTACTCTTACTCAGAAAGCAAGCATGAAAGTCTTACAAAATTTGAAAAATTCCCCGTTAAACATTTGTATTTTGCATTGCAAATGTTGTATAAACAGTATTTTGAGTATCAAGGGAAACAAATGTTTCAAAAAAATTGCCTACTATATTTCATTATGTTAACTTGTCACTATTTTAGCCATTGCTTTGAGTTTGTAATAGGAAACCTGTAAGAATTAAAACCTACTGAATCTTGTATTTGAAAACTGGTTAACTTGCTTCCTACAGATCTATGCAGTTTAAATGCAGATACTGTAAATATTCTGTGTAATATCATATAAAATATATATAGTAATGATTTTAAAACTGTTTTTCACCTCCTGAAAGAAAACTTATCTATTACTTGATCATATCCCAGCTTCTTCACTGTGTCTACCTTCTTTCTTCTTTTCTTGAATATAATAATATTCTCCAGTCTAATCAGTCAGTTAAGAAACTGTTGTATTTTAAGAATAAACAAGATGGAGTTCAAAGTATTCAGTCAATGTTCCTGTTCAAATGTCAAGTTCCTAATATTGAAGAAAGTTTTGTGATCCCTGTAGAAGTTTCTGTATTGGGATGCAGTAACATGTCTTTGATTACTATCATTAATGCGCAGTAGTTAAAGTATAGGAATTATTGCAACTTCTGATTGTGTCAGTATTTCTTTTAAGTCAGTATTTTGTGTGAATTCATTTGTATGAATGTTTGGGGCAAGATAAAATGCAGACCATGGAAAAAAACCATGTACTGTTTGCAAGAAGCAATTCTTTATACAGGAAGGAGGAGGGAGGGGAAATGGTAAGTCCTTCCATGTCTTTGGTGTTCTAGCAAAAAGAGGACACAACTGTAGCTGTAACTATTCCTGGCTAAAAGTTGCTTGCCTGTTATTCATGTCAGTGTTCCCTTTCTCCTTTAAGCAGTCCAATGGAAATTATCAAGGTTGTTTAGGAAGGTAAGCATGGCAAGGACAGCTCCTTATAAAGTTGTGAGCAACAAGAGGCATTGGCGGAGCTGACGACTTAATCCTGGCAGCCCAGGGTTTAAACTTGGATCCTGTTTGAGGAAAATGTTGGCTTATAGTTCTGCAGTAGAAGTCCTATGGTAACTCTTTATTTGTGTATATACTATTAAAAGAGCTGCCGAAACTGTTGGAATAACAGACATAATGTTTTCTGTGACCAGGGATTTACCGATGGAGATTTGTCAAAAATTCAGTTTGGAGGAGCTAATGTCTCGGGATTTCAGATAGTTGACTATGATGATCCTCTGGTGTCAAAATTTATACAACGTTGGTCAACGCTGGAGGAAAAAGAATATCCCGGTGCACACACTAGTACAATTAAGGTATGTCTTGTATTTGTTTTAGCTTCGACAGATGTACAGGAAGTGATAGAATTGGAATAGAAAGACAGGAGACAGAAAACCTGTCAGAATCAGCTGTTACGATGCAATTTTATATTTCTCTGGGATACTTTTAATGTTCTTTCTCATAGGACTGGTTGAGCAAAGAACCTGCACTGTCAAAAATGTTCAAGACAACATTATTTTTTCTTTTGTGACTGTAAATCAGCGCCTGACAGCTTGCTAGGTGATTGCTTTAGTTGTGATTATATGCTATGTATCTCCTTACTTTCTTTTGTGTTGCTTTTTTTTTTTTCTCTTTCTCTGTGTTTTGAAATGTTTTAAGGGCAAATATCTAGTTATACGTAAGCTTCCAGGGAGCATAGGTATAAAATATAATCTACCAAGGTAATGGAAAGAGCATTGCTTTAAAACAGATGCCAAAATCCTCCAGAGACATTTAAAATTAAATGGTAAAAAAAATTAAATGGTATGCTTGAGGTACAGAATCATGGCCTGATTTCAGGCCTGAGTGACAAAAGATGTGACACTGGGCAAGTTTCACACACTTCCCTACCTCAGTTTTCACTCTGGATAAAGCCCAGATAATAGTACCTTCTTACCTTCTGTGGCCATTATGAGGATTAATTGGTGCTTACAAGATGTTAAAAGAATAATGCAATTTTAATGCTAAATATTTTTTCTTTTAAACAATACAATCAGCATTTTTTTTTAATAGATGAGTATACCTAAATAACTCTAAAATGTGTTGAGAAAAAAGTTCTAGGCATAAATTCTTTGGTACTGTTGTTCGAATATGAAACATATCCTTGATTCATAATGAGATGGATAAGAAGTTTCAGCAAGGAATGGAAGAACCATTTTTTTAAATTCCTGGAACATAAATCCCTTAAAGCACACATCCTTAAATTAAAAAAACAGAGTTTGTAGGTTTGTTGTTTTTTTTTTCTGAGGCCAAATTTAGGGATGACAATCAAAGCTATGATTTTTCTGTGGTTATTTTTGTATTTCAAAATCTTTAGGACAGAATAAGGGAATTTTTAATTTCCTGTGACAAACTAGAGTCTGTATCATACAAGAGCTTTTAGATAGGTTTATATGATGTATGTTGATGTACATGTAATATGTATTGTTCTCATTTTGGAAAAGGGGAAGGGTTTTGACTGTGGGTTATTAATACAATTCTTTTGTCTCTCTGATTCTACCTATACCTGATACCTACCTATTAATGTTGTAGGGTTGTAGTCAGGAAATAAACACAGAGAAACACATGAATAAGGTAAAAAAATCTTAACTAAAACCAAGATGCGTCTTTTTTCCTCATTAATGGAAAAATAAATCAGTGGGACACAGTGCTAAGGATTTGGGTAGCTCTGGTATTGGTGACAGGATGAGGGAAATTGCATGTGTTTTATAGAAGTGGTTGCAATCTTTTATTATAGCTTTTATTATAGCATTAAAATCTTTAAGTTTATCACAGATACTTCCTTTATTTCTTCCATGATGGGTCCCTTCAAATCTGCTAGAAATGGAAAAGATTGAAGGAGAATATTTGGAATATCTTAGGGGTTTGAGATTATTTTGATATGGATAAGAAGAATAAATTAATTGAAACATCTATTTTCATTAATTCCATTAACTTAAAAGATGTTCGAGAGATAATAAAAAGTTTTTTTACAAATATATGAACAACAAAAAGAAGAAGCAGGGAGAATCTCCAGCCTTTATTGGATGCGAGGGGGAACATTGTTAGCAAGGATGAGGAAAAGGCTGAGGTACTTAATGCCTTCTTTGTCTCAGTCTTTAATAATCAGACCAGTTATCCTCATGGTATTTAGTCCCCTGAGCTGGAAGATAGAGATGGAGATCAGAAAAATCCCCTCACAATCCAGGAAATAGTAGCGAAAGACCTGCTAAGCCAACTGGACACCCATAAGTCTATGGGGCTGGATGGGATCCACCTGAGGGTGCTGAGGGAGCTGGCAGAGGAACTTGCCAAGCCTCTCTCCAGCATTTATCAGCAAT
>JANIJG010013979.1:21383-35777 GCA_024611175.1 Megaceryle torquata | reverse complement strand
CTGGTGGACAGCCAGCTGAACATGAGCCAGCAGTGTGCCCAGGTGGCCAAGAAGGCCAACAGCATCCTGGCCTGCATCAGAAACGGTGTGACCAGCAGGAGTAGGGAGGTGATTGTGCCCCTGTACTCAGCACTCGGGAGACCACACCTTGAGTACTTTGTCCAGTTTTGGGCCCCTCTCTACAAGTGGTTTTTGAAGTCATGTTTGATCACGGTATTTAGGTGTTTTGGTTTTCTTAGGTGTTCTTTTGTTATGGGTATGGTTGGACTCAGTGATCTAGGAGGTCCTTTCCAACCATATATCACATATTCTGTGAAGAAGGACATTGAGGTGCTGGAGCAGGTCTAGAGAAGGGCAGTGAAGCTGATGAGGAGTCTGGAAAGCATGCCTGATGAGTAGAGGCTGAGGGAACTGGGGTTGTTTAGTCTAGAGGAGACTGAGAGGAGACATTACTATTATACAGCTACCTAAAAGGAGGTTGTAGCGAGGCTGGTGTTGGTCTCTTCTCCCAAATTACTAATGATAAAATGAGAGGAAATGGCCTCAAGTTGCATCAGGGGAGGTTTAGATTGGATATTAGGAAAAAATTCTTCACTGAGAAAGTGGTTGGGCACTGGAACAGGCTGCCCAGGGAGGTAGTGGAGTCACCATTCCTGGAGGTGTTTAAACAACGAGTAGACGTAGCACTTGAGGCGATGGTCTAATGGATAGAGAGATGTTAGGATGAAGGTTTGACTTGATGATCCTAGAGGTCATTTCCAACCCTAAGGATTCTATGATTCTATGTATTAAATTCAATTTAAAAGGCTGATCTGTCTTCATCTATATATTGTCTGCTTGAGGAATTTACAGGATTGCACTGATAATTTATAAATGCTAGAGGTATTGATGGGGGAGGGAAATGCAGATATATATTGCAGTGTTTGGAGACATTGATTGTATCAGTTACTGTATTTCTTTGTGTAGCTTTCTATCTTCTGCCCTTTTATACACATATTACTTGTCATTTTTTGCCTGCCATTGCATGTAACTACAGAGATACGTCACACTTCATTCTCGTCCTTGAGGGAGAATCATGGAAATCATAGAAACAGGGCAAGAAAGGTCTTCGAGCAGTCACTAACACCGCCCATTCTCCCTGCCTGAAGGCAGAATCAGACTGTGCAGTTCTGTGGATAGTGATTTCACAACTTCCCTAAGTGTTGTGTCAGAGCTTAAATATTCTTTTGTTTGCTTTTGTCTGACCTAAATCAGCCTTTATATCACCTTATCCATTCCTTCTTCATCTAATCCTAATGGATATGAGGAAGGGCTCTCTTTTAGCTTTCCTCTTACGTTTGAAGCTGGTTGTCATATTTGTCCTTGCTTTCCTACCTTGCTAAACTAAACAGTCCCTTTTCCTTTGAATTTTTTTACTCATAAGATCCTGTTTATCATTTTCCTCTGGAACCTTTCTGTTTGCTACCTTTTGAAGTGCCAGCCTATGGACTGCTCCACATCTGAGTGCAGTGCTGTAGAAATTAAAATAATGGCTTCACATATCTCAGAGACAGTCCTCCTTTCAGGGCTTTCTTTTGTGTTACTTTTATTTTTTAATTTTTGTTTTACTTTATTTTATTTTTTCCTCACCATCATGACACTGTTGAAATATATTTGTCACGAGATGACACGCTAGCATCCAGATCTTTATCTGCATTGCTGTTGTGTACTGCTGCTGATTTAGACAGCCTCTTACCCAATCTGTGCACTTGATCAATCCTTTAAAGTACAGGATTATTTAATCTGTTCTTGAATTGCCTTCCCTACCCGCCCTTCCTGAACTTGCCATTCCTTCTAACATTAATATTCCAGCTATGTTTGTTAGCCTTTGCTTCTTGGAATACTGGATCAACGTTTAAGTTACTGAGCCAGTTAACTACCTGGTCTCCCATTTGTCCTTTCTGTGATCTTACAAAGCATTGGTTTTTGAGGCTGGTATCCAGATTGTCAGTGGAATTATATGAGCTTTTGCTGTTAGTTGCTGTGGAATTTAGGAAGCTGTCTTTGCAAATTCTGTATGGAACAGATAGGAAGGCTAATAAAAATCCTGTATTATCAATACAGAAGTAACAGGAGGTTACATGCCCCTAGCAAGTAATACTAACTCCAGGATTGCAAATATTACCTCATTGCAGGCAAGAGCATTGCATCCATCTTGTATGATCCGTAATCCAAAAGTCACTGTATATTCATTTTGCAGTATAAAATGCAAGTCAATGGAATATGACTGAGCTGATGTGACAAGACTTATCACAGTATCTGGGTACAGTCCTGAACACAGAGAAAGGCACCTCGTTCTAAGAAAAAGTGCATTTCAGAAGAATATGCTCTCCGAGAAAGTAAAAAAAAGAAAAAAGTTGAATACCTGTTTGACAGATGCCCAGAATACAACCTGGATCAAATTGCTTTCAAAATGTATTTTCTAAAGTATGAATTATAAGAAATTGCAGTCTTAGGATATATGTGAGAGGAGACACTGGTTTTATTTGTAGCTGCACTGATAAAACCCACAAAATTTAAAGATTAAGCAGGACATTTAAAACTAGTGCTTCACAGGTTTTTATTGCAAATGTCTTCTCATACTTCAAAAGTAAAGCTGATACACTGTTTACCTCAGATTAAAGTATATCTGTTTTAACTGAGGGTGTTATCAGTCTCTGCATGCAAATCTAGGAGATCTAATAATGTGTAGACTGAAACATCGTGGAGAATTTCTTTGTCGAGTAGCAAAACAAAAGCCACATTTAATTTTAGGAAGGCCTGACAATAAGTTGAAATCTCCCTTTGATCTGTTACTGTATATTTGCAAAAATACTGGTGTTTCTGATCCTTAGTGTTCTATCAGGCTATTGTAACTATAGCAAACCTCTTTCTGTTGTGGAAGGACACTGAAGGACAACACATCCATTCACATCAGCTGCTCCAGCTTCCTTATCTGATTAACCCATTCACTTCATACCTCTTTAAGGCTAGTGAGACAGGGTAAGTTGTACTGGGTTTGCATGGTAAGGTTTCAGTAGTGAGGAGCTACAAGGGTGGCTTATGTGAGAAGCAGCTAGAAGGTTCGCCTGTGTCTGACAGAGACAATTCCAGATGGCTACATAGGTGGGCCCAAGGCTGGCCATGGGCGAGTCCATCAGCAGTGGTGGTAGTGCCTCTGTGATAATATATTTAAAAGGTGAAGAAGTTGCTGTGCAACAGCAGCCAGGAAAGAGAGTAAGAAGGTGTGAGAGAAACATCTCTACAGTCAGTGAAGGAGGAGGGAAGAGGAGGTGCTTCAGGCACCAGAACAGAGTTTCCCCTGCAGCCAATGGTGAAGACCATGGTGAGGCAGGCTGTCCTGCAGCCCATGGACCTTTATGGTGGAGTAGATATCCACATGCACCCCATGGAGGAGGACCCCACGCCAGAGCAGGTGGATGTCTGAAGAAGGCTATGACCCTATGGGAAACCCACACCGGAGCATGTTCCTGGCAGCACCTGTGTAGGTACTTATTTACCTTACAGAAATAGTTAAAATTTAGATGACTCACTGATAATAAGTAACAAAAAAGAGAACAGTGAAAACATTTCTTCAAACTGGAAATTCAGAAGGCATTTGGTCTAGAGGTAGACAAGTAAGCAAAGGTGTACAAATAACGATTTTAGACAATATCTTCATGTTGGGCCATGCATCTTAATGAATACAATGTGTTGGAATGTGGGTTTGTAATACCACGCATGGTAATAAGAGTTATAAGTCATATCCTGTTGTACCTGATACAGTTTTAATGGAAAAATATGATTGATTATCCCTGAATTCAAGTAGATTATAATGATTTATAAATAAGAATTAAAAAAATAGTTAATTTTTATATTTATCACATTATTTAATCATGAATGAACTGGAGTATTTTTTTTTTAAATGCCATTGTAAAACTAGATTTGTGGGATTTTTTCTGCCTATATTTTCTAGTCCTTGTGTTCTGATTTCCTGTGCAGAAAAAAAAAAATTACATTTAGCAGCTGGCATTCTAGCTACTTGCTTTTCACTGGGCTTTTGAATCCCAGTATTCAATCTTATCTACTTGCAATAATATGTATGAAAAATCTGGATGTAAGATATTTCACTGCTAAACTTCATGCTTCTTTTTTAATAGCTTGAGGCTCTTTTGCATAAACAATCAGTCATTTGAGCATGGTTGCTTTGTTTTGTTTGATTTTGGGTTGTGTTTTTTTCCTTTTTTGGTGTCCCCCCCTTTTGTTTTGTTTTGTTTTTTAGGAAAGCTCAATTAAAAATGGAACATTTAGTCAGTGAAAGCAGAGGGTCATACAAAGGGCTTATTGACCTAGAGCATTGAATCCTGCAAGTAAAAGTGGCTCAACTGTGCTAAAGCAAAAGTATTTGCCAGGCTTCAGAATACTACAGAGCCAAGTCCTGATGTCCCTTTGCAGCTCTGTGTCTTTGAATTTGAATCCACTTATTCTTAGCAATTATAAGTGTTTAAGGATCTTCAGCCATCAAAGTGTAGTGGATTCCTGCTGCTTTTTTATTTTCCAGACACTTTCTCACTTGAATATGGTTGATGTAAACAGAGGAAAGCTGCTATTCCTTCATGCTCCAAGTGTTCAGCAAGATCAAGCATACCTCTGGCTTCATTAGCATCAATGTTAGTTAGAACAGGAGAGCTTGATGGAGAAATGGGGATAAGAGGAAAAGGGGAAGTGATACACAGAGCTGAAAGTAGGAGGTGGAGGAATGTGTCATGCAAAAAAAGGAGTCAGCAAAGTGGAAAGAGCCTGTTGGGATGTAAGTGAAAGGCATAAGAGGGTGGTGGCAGCTGAGAGCTAAGAGGCATCTATAGCCAAATGTTTTCTGGGTTGGAGTAAGGGAGGAGGAGAAGCACTGAGGATTGCTTATAGGAACAAGAGAGGAGAAGTTGAGGCTTATTTCTGGGGCAAGGCTGGCATTAAGGACCAGTCAGTGTAGATAGCTGCCTATATGAGCCAGTGTGGGGTGGCAGGAAAGCAAAACTGAAGTGGTTGTTATTTTCTGACAGTAACTATTTCTTTGTAAAATCAGAAACCTGTTGAGATTGGTGTATTTTATTCTGTTCGTATTTTACTTGGAATTAGATTGGAGCAAACAGGAGAAAGCATTTCATCTTGAGACAATAGGCAAATACTTGTGCTGTCTGGGGTGAGAAGTGGTAATGAAAATAGGGAGGTGGTGTGGTTTAGGTTTTTGTTGGGTTTTTGTTTTCTTTTTTAAATTTAAGACTTGAATTATTACTATTAGTTTTAAATGGCAGGTTTGGGAATTTTTTAGAATACTGCAGTATGTATGATTAGAACTTTCAGATCCTGTTGATTGTGATTTCTTTTGTTTTGTTGCTTTTTGGTTTGGTTTTTATTTTTTTCTTAACCCCTCCTACAGATTGTTACAGAGAATGGTGATGATTCAGAATGTATAAAACCCAAATTAAGAGATCTTTTAGTGTGGCTTTATTTACTAGGCTACTCAAAACTTCCAGTCTAAAGAATCCTCATATGAAATTACAATTTAAAATAATTTCTGTTGCAGTGTTGTTCAGCTTCTAGAGTAAATAATTTATTATCATTAGTCTGTACAGGATTTTTTGTTAACTACGACTATAAATAATAAAGCTGAAGAGCCTAATGGCATTTTCAGGTTCTTATCATTCATATAGTATCAGTCATTTTGTAAAACAGAATCACCTAATCTCTCTTCTACCGGTTTCATTAGTTGCATCAACCATGAATTATTCTACTAGAAAATGATCTGGAATATGTTTTTATGATCATTTCAATAACTTTCTCTTGATTAAAAGCTCACCTCAAGGATATTTACCAAATTTAATAATGCTTGGATGGCCATTTTTATAATAAAAAGATCAGTGACTGAAGATGGTAGTTCAGCAAATATTCTAGTAAAAGAGCATTTTATATTTTAAAATTTGTATCTGTAAGTCACATATGTTTGCTGCTATATGACTAGCCTTAATTTTGGAAGAAGAAATAACTTTTGTGACAGAACATAGGAATTTAAAGAGGCTCGAGTATATTTTTAGGGTAATGCAGTAGAAAAAAGAAAACAAAAAAAAATCTCCACAACAGCCAGTCATCCCATCCCCTCCCCTCTCCATACCCATCCCACCCCCACTTTAACACTTTAAACATTCATACGAGCTCTTTCAGATCGATTCCTTACAGCATGAGTTTTTCAGAAGAGTCTTTTGCCTTCCTATTTTTACATTTGGTTCTCATCCTCTGCTTGAAAGTTTCTTCCTTGATCTGTTTTCACTGTTAGAAACATAGGCTTGTTTGTGCTGCTGGATCCTGCTGATTTTTAACATTGAGATGAGTGACATACTTTTTTCTAGCTTAACCTTGAAGAAAAGGAGTTTTTTGTATTCATAGGGTGATGATTTAAAAAGGCATGTGTTCTTTGTGGCTTACAGCAAATTAAAGATGATTTTATCATCAGTGGCATTGCTGTTTTACAAGTGCATTCAGTTTAAAGTTAGAAGTAAAATTACATAAATAATTGTAAAATCTTATTTTGTCAGTGTGTATCTTTTCAGTAGGCAGTGTCATGAAATAGAAGACAACAACAACTTTTGTATTAATAAAATGCTGTCGGTTCAAATCTAAATAACTGGTTTTATTCTTCGTCAAGCTCTGTGGATTCAAATCCAAGTAATTGTTAATTTTTTCTCAAGCTCTTTGTGGTTTTTGGTGATACAAAGCTCAATGGGAGTAGGCTTAGGTTTGAGAATTGGTAAGGTTTAAAAAGCTTCTAGAAAAATGGAAAAGAATAGGGCAAGAATTAGTAGACCTTTTAAGGAATTTAAATTGTGCAGGTTTAGATAATAAACTTCTCAGCCAATGAGTAATTTAAGAACCTCCATGACTGAAGTTGAAGTTGCTACAGAAAGGTAGCGAATGCACAATTTACATTTGTACAAATATGTAAACTGTTAATAGTATGAAGCTGTTTCTGCCTTTGCTGTAAGGAGAAATTAGGTGTCTTCCTGATTTTTTACTTTTATTATTTAGGATTTTTCAAGGGCAGAAGACAAGGTATAAGGTATAAATAAAGTGTGAAAATTTGTATTAAAAGCTACTGTACTCCTTTCAAGATCTTGTTTTAACACCTGATAGTTGTTCTTTCTCATTTGGAAGTCTTTAAAGGAAGAGTGTTTTTGTATTACAGCACAGTATGACAGATTTCAACAAAATGGCTATGTCTGTGCAAGGTTTTGTTTCGTTGTTTTGTGTTGTGTTGTTTTATTTTTTTTTTTTGTAGGAACATAAAAACTGTCATGTTAATGGCACTGTCTTGGAGAACACCTTGCCAAACTTGGTGTTGTTGACTTGAAATTGCTTATATATGATTATGGGAGCAACAGCAAAATAAAAGCCTTGTCCAGCAGTGCATCATTACTGACTGCTCTCAGAGGGAACAATATTAAATCATCTGACCCAGCTCTATGCTTTAGAGCTAGTTGCTGTGATCAACAAAAGCTGAGACAAAACAGCGTGGTGAACCCTGATTGAATGGCAGGACACATCTGCCCATCTTTCTGTGGGCACAGATGACTTAGTTGAGACAAAGGTTAAAGGATTTCTAAGGTTGCCTGATGTGTTGGAGGTCTTTCCCCAGAATGCATTAGGTTAATTTGAAATTCTGTATCATGGAAGGGATACATTCCCACACAACTTCTGTATTAACTGAACGAGTGTAAGATGTGCATCCTGACTTTCTGTTCTTTTGAATGGAAAAACATCTGGAATTTTGGTAGATCCAAATGTCAGTGCCATTAAGAACTTCTGCACTGATCTATTTCCTCCTTGAGGACAGAGGGTTGACTTTGTTGCTAAGACTTTTGTTCAGATCCATATTTTTTAGTTTCCTTCTCTTACATATTTCTGATATTTTGAAGAAGCATCTGTTCTCCTTGGCTGTTGCATTAAATGTAATGGAAGACCAAAGTACTTTAAAACCTCTGTCCTCAGTGTAAAACCAAAGTAATAAAAATAAAACCAAGAAGTACCTGTACTATTTTTTTTCTGCTGAATTAATATCACTGATGACTCTGGTGAAAAGAATATTCTTCTGTACTGCAAGTTGTCTTTGGGGAGGAATTGCAGTCCAGGAATCTCCTTCCCATTAGAGTAATAGGTGAAATAGATAGAAAGGCCAAGCACCTTGGAGCTTCTCAATCTTGTGATCTTTGCTATATTCAGTTTTAAAAGGAGTGAAAGGTCACTTTCCCCTATAAATATCCTAAAGGGAGAGTGTTGGGATAATTCTAGTGCCCCAGTTTTCTCAGTGTCTGCTGGGTGTGCTATAAGCATGTCTTTCATACAAGATTTAGACTTCGAGGAATGTAGGCTTAGGCAGGGACCTAGCGACTGGGCTATAAACCTTTCTAAAGCAAACAAGAAGATACCTAATGTTTTGCTAATTGACAGGGTCAACAGAAGGGACACAGGCACCAATATAAAGAACAGACTTATTTTGCTGTTTATCTCCAAAATGATACAGATAGTGTGGCCAGCAGGTCTAGTGATGTAATTTTGCCCCTGTACTGCGCACTGGTGAGGCCTCACCTTGAGTACTGGGTGCAGCTCCGGGCCTCTCACTTCCAGAAGGATATGGAGGTGCTGGAGTGGGTCCAGAGGAGAGTGACCAGGCTGGGGAAGGGACTGGAGGGAAAGTCTGATGAGGAGAGGCTGAGGGAACTGGGGTTGTCCAGCCTGGAGAAGAGGAGACTTGGGGGGGACCTCATCACTCTCTACAACTACCTGAAGGGAAGCTGTAATCAGGTGGGGGTCAAGCTCTTCTCCCAGGCAACTAGTGACAGGAGGAGAGGGCATGGCCTGGAGGTGTGCCAGGGGAGGGTTAGGTTGGATCTTAGGAAGCACTTCCTCTCAGAAAGGACTGCCCAGGGAGGTGGTGGAGTTGCCATCCCTGGAGGTGTTTAAGGAAAGATTGGATGTGGCGCTTATTGGCATGCTCTAGAGAGACTGTTGTGGCCTTTCAGTACTTAAAGGGGCCTGTCAGAAAGACAGGGACAGACTTTTTAGCTGGGCCTGTTGTGATAAGACAAGGGGTGATGCTTTTCAACAAAATGAGGGAGATTTACATTAGAGGGAAGGGTATTTTTTACACTGAGGGTTGTGAGACCTTGGACCAGGTTGCCCAGCAAGGTGGTAGATGACCTATCCCTGGAACTATTTCAGGTGAGGTTGGTGGGGACTCTGGGCAACCTGCTCTGGTTGTAGATGTCCCTGCTTCCTCCAGGGGGGTTGGACTAGATGACCTTGAAGGGTCCTATCTAACTGAAACCATTCTGTGATTCTGTGCTTGTTGGATGAAGGTGAGGCTGTGGATGCCTTGACTATCTTGACTTTAGTAAGGCATTTGACACTGTTTCCCACAGTGTTCTAGTAGAGAAATTGACTGCTCTTGTCTTGGATGGGCACACGCTTTCCTGGGTGAAAAACTGGTTAGATGGACGAGTCCAAAGAGTTATGGCCAATGGATTTAAATCCAGTTGGTGACCAGTCACAAGTGGTGTCCCCTAGGGCTCAATACTGGAGCCACTCCTGATTAACATCTTCATCAATGATTTGGATGAGGGGATAGAGTGCACTCTTAGTAAGTTTGCAGATGACACCAAGCTGAGTGGAAGTGTTGATCTGCTTGAGGGTAGGGAAGCTCTACAGAGGGATCTAGATAGGCTGGATCGCTGGGCCAAGGCCAGTTCCATGAGTTTCAATAAGGCCAAATGCTGGGTCCTGCACTTTGGCCACAACAACCCCCAGCAATGCTACAGGCTTGGGAGGAGTGGCTGGAGAGCTGCCAGGCAGAGATGGACCTGGGGGTGTTGGTTGACAGCAGGCTGAACGTGAGCCAGTAGTGTGCCCAGGTGGCCAAGAAGGCCAACGGCATCCTGGCCTGGATCAGGAATAGTGTGGTCAGCAGGAGCAGGGAGGTGATCATTCCTCTGTACTTGGCTTTGGTGAGGCCGCACCTCAAATACTGTGTCCAGTTTTGGGCCCCTCTCTACAAGAAGCATGTTGAGGTGCTGGAGAGGGTACAGAGGCAGCTACCAAGCTAGTAAAGGGTTTGGAGCATGTCTCTTATGAGGAAAGGCTGAAGGATCTGGGGCTGTTTAGTCCTGAGAAAAGAAGGCTGAGGGGACACCTTATTGCTCCCTACAACTACCTGAAGGGAAGTTATAGTGAGGCGGGAGTTGGTCTGTTCTCCCTGGTGATGAGCGATAGAACAAGACGAAATGGCCTGAAGTTGAAGCAGGGGAGGTTGAGGCTGGATATTAGGAAAAATTTCTTTACTGCAAAGGTTGTCAGGCATTGGAACAGCCTGCCCCGGGAGGTGGTGGAGTCACCATCTTTGGAGGTGTTTAACAGTCAGGGAGATGTTGTGCTTAGGGACATTTGTTTAGTAGTTTTGATGGGGCTGGGAATAAGGTTGGACTTGATGATCTTGAAGGTCTCTTTCAGCAAAAACTATTCTATGATTACTACACAAAGAAAACTGTAGTGATTAAGAAAGATACAGCACCCTGTTAATACATTGCCATCATCCAGACCTGCAGTCACTGGGAGCCCCAGTTGCAGAGAGGATCTGGAGAACCCATCCTGGCAAGTGGGAGGTCCTACACAGTGCATCCACTCATAAGTGAGGTCTCCAGAGTCATTGCAAGAGGGTCCAGCTTTTATAATACTTATGTACCAAATTCAGAAAGTCAGGATGACTTGCATTTTTCTTTGTGCAGAAACATCTGGTGTCATCTTTCCTGTTGGGTGTCACCCAAAGCCTTGCCAGGGCCTGGGGTGAGACCCAAGGAGGTTTTCCTATCTTTTTTGTCTTTACCCATGTATTTCTCAACAAGGTCTGATCTTTGGATATCTGCTTTCACTATTTATTTTAGCTAATAGATAGAACCTTTCAACAGGCTAGATGTCGTATTTCACCATCTATTTTAGCTCTAACTGCATATCCCGTGATAAGCACTAATTGTTGCAACATAAGCATTATAACAAAGCCCATACATAAATAGCTTTATGGTGGTTAATTAAGCAAAATAAAGTTCGGTTATTGGTTACAAAATATAACATTTTGAGGTTCATCAAGTGTTCAACCTTTGGCCTTGGCCTATTATCCAGGCATCAGCACATCACCTAAAGAGCATAAACACATCAAAAAATCAGCAGCTTTTCTGGATAGTAGTTTTGGATGTGAACACTTAAATTCTTTTAAGGTGACATATTGCTTAAGGCATTTTTTTGCATCTGATCTTCTACCTAATGCCTATTATGTATGGCATTCAAGAGTAAAAAAAAACCAGTTATTTGTTTAGCTGTTCTGTGTATTCAGAATACTAGAAATATATTTAAATAAAGGCTATCATCAAAATGGCTAGCACAAAATTAAGATGAGAGATTTTTTATTGAATATAATTCTCAAAGCAAGACAAAGCTGTAACTTATTAAAACAAGACACAATTTAATATCCCAATTTAGTCTGTGTATGGTTTAGTGTAATATTACAAAGGTGATAAAATGCATGGTAAACTATTGGAACAAAAAATATTGCTGGTTTAGAGCAGTAAGCTGAACATTTAACATGCCAACAAGCTACAAGGACACACAGTTTGTGTCTTTACTGCCTTTGGTGTATATTTGTTGTGTTTAAGTATATTTAAATTGTTTAAAGGGAAGGAAAAATGCTGAATATTTGCTTGTACTAACTGATTCTAACCCCTTGCTCTTGAAGGAAACAACATTTCTGCTGGATATGCCATTCCAGCTGATGTGTCCGTAGTGTCTTGTACACTAACACTGTGGTGTTTGATTCTTCTGGTACAGCCTGCCCAAAATATTTTATTATTTTGTTTGTCTTTCTCACTGTTGTGTTAGATTGAGGCTGAATGGCTAGTTCAGAGCCCCCTTGAGTGGTTTCAATTTGTTTTTAGTGTGTCTACAGTGTAGACATAGGTGGCTAAGTTAATCGCCTTGGACTCCTTCAGTATTCTTAGAAGTCATTGGAGATCAAATTAATAGAATCTAAGGCATGATTCATTTAATGTAGAAGGTGTCAAACAGGTCAAATGAATAACACCCTAAAACCCTTATTTCTCTCTCTGACTGTAACAAAAGGATAGATTTAGACCTTGCAGATATCCAAATCAAGGGAAAAAGTATTCAACATCCTGTTTGTTTTGTGTGTGTGTGTGTGTGTTTTGTTGTTGTCGTTGTTTGTTTGTTTTTTGTTTGTTTATTTTTGTGTGTGGTTTTGTGTGTTTATTTGGGTTTTTTTCACTGATGTCTTCACATTTTCCTTTCTCTTCCAATACTGAAGTATATTCGTTTAGCATTATATTTTAAATCTAAGCATATGTCTCAACTTCATGTCTTCAGTACGTGGACAGGCATTGGGTTAAACACAGGACTGGCAAGCTAACATCACATCTTATTATAATATCATACAGCTTTAAAATGTATGTATAAAAAAACCAACTTGTGCTTCTGGGATTGTCTTCTGCAATTTCATCTTCAGATGATTCTGTTACTAATTGTACCAATTCAGTTACTAATTGTACAAAGTAGGACTCTGGGCCTTTTAATTAAGGACTTCTGGTATCATCTGAATTACTGGAAAACAGCTAAAGTTACAGAAGTCAACATCTTGACAGTTTTTCTTAGATAGCACGTGATTACTATCTTCTGCTTAGTCTGGGATGGCTTTGTTTTGTCTTGAGTTTTAAAATTTATCTTGAGAATTGCAGTTTACAAATGTTATCAAGGTCTATATCACATTTTAAATTTACATTTACGGCTGATTGTGTATGAACTATAGGTTAATACATATACTATTTTATATTAAAGTTGCTGATTTTATCATGTAAAGTTGAAAGGAACTGAAATGAAGTTAGGAGAATTACACTACTGTAAAAAGAGTATTCTGTAAGAGACTGTTTCCACAGAATAATCTTTAAAATAGCTCTCCCACTTATTTTAATAGTGCAAATGATGAATCTCCAGCATAAAACAAAAGTGAATCAAGACAAGACTGATACATCCCTTACCTTAGGACACTTTTATTTATTATGCACACACAGATACCCTACATGAGCAGGTTATCTGTCTGTAATTTCTGGTTCATACTAGTAAGTTCACTTTGTTTTATTTTGTAAACTTGCGTCTCTTGATTAAGCTATGAATAGTTTTAATGAGCTCCATGGAGGTTATTAGGAGCTGAAGGTGTATGCAGAGTAAAACAGTAAGAAATGATGCATGGGCTGTTTGCTTTCATGGCATGTCCAACAACATGAAGCCGTAGGATGCTTGTGAAATATTTTGAGATCTTTAGATTAAAACTGATTTAACCTAAATTAAAGCATCTGGATTTTATATATGTGGTGACATACAGATATATATTGATAGACAAAGCCCTACCCAAACAGAATCAGGAATATTCAGGCCAGTAATTATATACTATAGGGATAATGTTGAGATAATAAAATAAACATATCCCAATGCTCAAATGAAGCACAGAATAACTGAATTAGCACCATAAATTCTCAATTTCAGACTCCTTCTATTTTCTCTGCTATTCAAAGTATGTATCAGTGGTTGATGACAGTACTCTATCCAAAGTTTCTCAAATACTGTACTACTGTAATACTTCTGGATTACTAGGCAGTCTCAAAATAATGAATCGGGGTCCTTTCTCCTCTCTCTTGTGTTCTTCTCATCTCCAAATCCATGTCTACCACCTAATCACTGGTTCTTCAGTATTAGAAATTAGTATTGGCTTCAACCAGTTATTCACACTGTTTTTCTGCTGTTCTGATCCCTGTAACAATTTCCATACAAGTCATGGAGAAAACTTTCTTGAGAAGATTCAAGTTAATCACCCAGTAAGCTGATATGTCTGGAAGAAACCCACAAGGATTCCACCTTCCTTTTCTTCCTCTTCGAGGTCTAACAGTTGCATATTGTGGTAGTTTGACCTTGGCTGAATGCCAGGTGCTCAGCAGGCCACTCTATCCCTACCCCCTCTCTTCCTCTCAGCTGGACCAGGGGTAAGAAAATAAGATTAAACTCATGGGTTAAGACAAATGCAGTTTAATGAAAAGCGAAGCAATGCTGCATGTGGAAGCAAATGAAAACAAAGATTTATTCTCTACTTCCCATCAGCAGTCATTGTCTGGCCCTTTTCAGGAAGCAGGGCTCCAAAAGCGTAGTGGTTGATCTGGAGGACAAGCAGATGCTGTGTCTCGTGTCCGTGTCTGTCCCACCCCCCCACGCCCCCTCCCC
>JANIJG010013979.1:0-14204 GCA_024611175.1 Megaceryle torquata | reverse complement strand
AATCATGACCAGGAATTTTTATGTTGGTATTTAATGATCTGATAAATGAGGTGCTTGTAAAGTATGGTCTCATACTTGCGTACAATTACCAATCTTTATAAACTTTTCAAAAGGTACTTAAAAAAAAAAAAAAAAAAAAAAGTTATTTATTTAACTGGGACAGACCTTACAGGAAAAGTTTGAATACAAATGACTCCCAAAAAGATTTTACTTATAAAATACCATACGGGAGCATCATGTGTGGATTAGTATTGAGTTTATTCTTTTTTACAAATTCGGTGGCATCTTTGTTTGCTGACAGATTATGGGCTTTCGAAGGCTATTCTTTATTAGCAGGTGTCATCAAAACCTGCAGTTAAATGCAGATTGTCAAGAGATTTTTACTTTGCAGATATTTATCATTATTGTAGAATTCTTGTATATTCAGATGACATCCATGTCGAAATAAGAATGTAGTATTTTTTTCAAAGATGACAAAGCATGTTTGCAGAACACGTCTCAATTTAGAAGGAACTTGAAAGATATTTTTCCTATGGTCCTTTATAAAAACATATTTTGGACCTTATCTGACTTGATTTTCGAGTTTTAGACTGAATTAATGAGTCTGTTGTGATATGGAATAAATCTTTAATGTCTAAATTATAACAGAAATTTTATTAGTGATTTTCTATTTTCAATTTTACTAATTTTCAGTTAGTAACAATAATTTGTCCAGAATTGGTTCTGTTTGATTTTGTTCCCAGTTTGATAAATCAACTTTACATAACTATCATGTTTACATGTGTGTGTTTATATATATGGTTTTACCTATCAAAGTATTTTGTCAAAATTATTTAGAAGTCTCATTCACAATACAGTAGTCTGGGTGAGTGATTTGTAATTTGTTTACTTACTAGACAGAAGAGACACATCAAGACATACCTAAGCTACTGCAATGCCTTTAGTACTAAACTTTCAGCTATATGCACATCTTTGCCAAATAATTAAGCACATCTCAAAAGTTTATGTACTCTTTGCTATAATGTCTTGTTGAGATACAAAGTAGTAATTAATTTTAAAGTTTAAAGGATCATTAGAACAATATCTAGTTTGAGGATAATGGCAATATCAGCATTTCTCTTGTATTAGATTTCTAGCATTGAAAATCATTGAATTTCGCTAGTTGTGTGCTCTATGCTGCCTTGTATATTTTCTTGAGTTCTCTTTTCTTCTCTCTTCTTGAGCAGGAGATGCAAAACAAAGATCCGTAACAGCCCACCTGCTGCAGTTAAAAACATCAGATTATTATTATTATTTAAAAATACTCTTTCTTCACTATTTTTCTGTATTATCCCTGGTTGTTTCCTGTCCAGTCCTCAGTTTGTTAAATGCTTGTATCTTTCAAAAGTTGCGTTCACTTTTTAGTTTATGGGTATTCCCTGGGCCAGCTTGTAATTCAAATAATGCTATTTGTTTCTCAGTATACATTGTCCACAACAGCACAAGCCATCGTTTGGTAGAAATCAGTCTTTGTCTGAATGTCCTAGGAAACTAAGCAAGCTAAAGGCACTTAATTTTTCGGTGCATACTGGTATCTCTGAAAGAACTGTTTCACTGGTTTTTGCTTGATCCTGTTCATAATGCCACAAAAATGCACTTCAGAGGGAACAACAAGCTCATGTGATAAATACAGCACATTATGATGGAAGCAGTTTCCTTGCAGGGTGGTCAGAACTTTGAAGAACTGGATTGCTAAATTCTCCCTAAAGTAAACTCTGGAGTCCTGATTTCAGCAAAGCCCAGGAGATGTAGTAGAGCATGCCTTGATTTCCCATCTGATTAGTATGTAGACCTGTACTACAAAATAGCCTGAAATACTTCCCTGTAGTATAATGCTTCATTTGTATAAAACTGATGTGTTTCTTTTTAGCACTTTCATTTCACTTTACAAATACATTTCATACTTGTTATTAGATCCCTGTCTGGGCGCATTGTTGGAGGTGTGTGGTGGTTCTTTACCCTCATCATAATCTCATCCTACACGGCTAACTTAGCTGCCTTCCTGACGGTTGAGAGGATGGTGTCTCCCATTGAAAGTGCAGAGGATCTTTCCAAGCAAACAGAAATTGCTTATGGGACATTAGATTCTGGCTCCACTAAAGAGTTTTTTAGGGTAAGAATTTCTACTTTTTAGATTTCTGTTTTGTTTTAAATAGGTCTTCACTTGTATAAATGCATTTTCTCTAGGCTTTTTTAAAAGGTTGCTATAAAGATGTGATATGCTCAGCTTAACTTGCAAGTATAAGTGTTTTTGTTAATTGTCATTACATTTTTATTACCTATCTATAAATATAAGGGTCTGTAAATAGACCCTTATGTAACAGTCTATAAATATAAGGGTCATATTATAAATACACAGAGCAAAAGTGTCTGCAAGGAATTACATAAACATAGTCACTGTAAAGTAAAACACAAGATAGGTTCAGCAGAGAAGGGAGTTCATGTTCACGTAATCTGTGAGACAGGAGCTTAACAATTACAAACAAGGCTATTTAATAGATGTGCTGTATTTTAGGTAGTTACACATTGAATAGGGACATGAGAAGGTGTACAGTCATGTTTTTGAGAAGTATTTCCCATGATATTTCAAGCTTACAGGTGGGGAATGGGGTATAGCCCTGTTGGCTGCTGTGTAATAAATCTAAGCCTGTTTTTGAAAACAGTTACTGTGTGTATTTGCATTATAGTAGTGCCTTGGAAGCTTGTCAGCCCTCACCTTCTACCTCTTTATTTCAGTTTTTAAAGTGCATGGGACTTCCAGTGGGTGAGTCCCACGCTGCCCTTGAGACACCAGTTAAGATGGTGAAATCATCCAGTGAATGAATGAGACACTAAGGCTTCTGAGAAAAGCACCATGAGTGTTTTGCCTTCTCTGCGTGTGTCTCCCTGTAAGATGGAAACTGTCTGAAGTGCTAAAAAACCCAAGAACCCTATTGTTTTCATGTTTTTCAATGGATGATGATACTGTTAGGTTTAAACCAAATGTATTTTAAAATAGTCATAAATATTATGTTGACATTTCATAACAGTGAAATGAAACAAGTTTTCACAAACATTCTTTATGTGTTGTATAGTTAGAGCGGTAACTGCTCCACTATGGTTCTCACCGGATCCTGTAATGCATACTTCACTGGTGACATACTAAACAGGAACCATGCTTGTTTCAACCGTAGAAAAGCATTAATTTCTGATTTTCACGACAGGTCCAGTAATAAGACCTGCTGCTGATTGCATTCCTGTTGGCTAAACCAAAACTAACATGAATTGTGTAAGCTAGAAAAAAATGAGGTCAGGTTTGTGTGAAGAGTGTTTAGAAGTGTTTGGAAGCATACAAGCATGTGCTTTTGGTTTATGTGAGCATAAAACTTTTAGATCATGGCTATACTGGGGATTGAAAGTGAACTAACAGGAGGTTCGTTCTTTTTGAATTCTTTAGAAATGTTTAAGCTTTCTTTTAAACGATGTTTGTATTTGCATGCATCAGTTTGTAGATTGGGGGGTTGGACTAGATGACCTCTAGAGGTCCCTTCCAACCCAGACATTTCTATGTTTCTATGTTTTTCTGCTTCTGGCAGATATATCCATCTTTCCAATTATACTTTTACATAAGTACTGTTTCTGGTGATTACTTGAGCAGTAATAACTTTTATAGAATTTTGGTGGAGGCTTTGTGGGGGCATACTCTTCACCTTCTGTTGTTAGATTTGGCCCTGCACAACAAGGCTATAACAATCTCTGAAAATTATTTCTCAGCAATTCCTATCATAAACAAGTTGGTGCAAAAAGGGTAATGCAACGTCTCAGCCTGATGGGTTTATCTACTATTTGCTAAAAATCATTTAAACTTGCCCATCTACTTATCAAGAAATAACAGCTGTGAGAATTTCTTTCTAGGAGACCTGAAACTCAGGTTTCAAGAATGAAACTCTCTGCTGAAGGCAGTGTGAAAGCAGTCTCTAGCACCAAGGAAACAATAATTTCAGCAAGAGTATTTCTCTGTGGTGACTGGATTGGAGTGGATGTGTGATTTTTATATGACTTAAAATTAGGACTTGAGTTCTTTGAACAGCTGGAAACCATTTGAGTATTTTTCCAACAGCAAGCTAAAATAGACAGGATTTTTTCTCTGACACTGTCATGAATGAAAAGAAACATTCGGGAGGTTTCAGTCAGTCTGTTTTCTCTTCAAGAACTGGTATTTGCAAGTTTGTTTTCTATTGATGGAATGTATACTGGACCTAAATCTTCATTTGTACAGCCTTAATTCCTGGAACAGCATGGTATTAGGGATTGGTTTTTTTATACCGGGTATAGGAACAGGAAACTGAATTTTCTTTGCTACTAAAGCATGTTTTCTGATAATACTTTACACAAACGAATAAGAGATGTTTCTCGGCATTTTCCAAACAAGAAATCTCAGCAATAAGCTAGATGGTGAAAGTTAGCTGAAAAATCCTATCCCAAAAAGCTGAACATATATATATGATGTGAATTGAGACAGGTGGGTTCAAGGCTTTGTTCAGTTTCTATGACTGCATAAATGACAACTCATTGGGATGTTACATTAGCTTGTTCGCAATTTTGTTCTGGGATTCTAGTCTTTCAGCCACATACAGTACGTACATACCAGTTGATGTCTGCAGTGGCTGTGGCTGGCTCCAGTGGCTGCCATGGTGAATACAGTAATCCAGACATAGGTTGGAAAAACCCAGGTGGAGGAAACATACACCCTACAGACTGTGAGAGTAGGTGTACAAGCTAGTCCATATCACTTGACTTGGAGAAAACAGCCTTGGTACTCATGACAAAAGATATATTGCCTTTGCACTTTATACTGTAGATATATACTCCCTAGCTTTGAAGGAAGTATAGACTAGTAGGAGATATTCCTGCCAAGATATTCTTGTAGAGCATCAATCAGTTGGCACTGAATGAAGAAACATAACCGAGAGAAGGGATGAGAAATGATTGTACCCTGGTGTTCCTAGTGCTGCTTTAAGGTGTGATACCCACGTATGCTACTTCCTGCATAGAAAATATTAGTGCAGAAATAATAGATTTAAGAGTATTTTTAAAAAGGGAAAAAAAAGGGAATGCCCTTTTTCAGAGATATGCTGAGAACTAAACATCAGCAGGAAACTACTACTTCTTAGTAATAATGTTAGAGATACAATTTTTCTTTAATGGCAGATCCATCAAGTCTCTCGATCATATATTTGTAAATATCAGAATCTGTAGTAGCTTTTCTCATGAGGTCTTAAATTTGCTACTAGCAGAATGCGGGTGTGATCCAAGCCTTTAGAGTTCTGTTTCAGTGACATGGAGTGCTTACCACTTCTGATACTTACTAGCCTTTGTCTTAGGGAAAGTGTTTTTAGAGTTCTTACTGCAACTGAAAGCCTAAACAAAGATATATTGTACATTTTTGTTGCATTTTCTCTTGGGTTTACAACCTGAAGTAATGGGCAAAACCTTGAAGAAAATGTGTGTGGCTGTAGTTTTCCAGAAGTGCATCATTTTTCTAAAATCAGTAGTGGATTACAGTGGTAAGGATGTGAATAGGACTGCAATCACTGCTTGGAAGATCCAGGAGGCCTTTCAGTTGATCTTGTACAGGTGCATCATCTCTATAATTGTCAGATCACAGATAATACTTGACGAAGCAGTAAACGGTGGAGGAGTGGAATTTCATCACTCTGGTATGTATGATTGACAGTCCAGAACCACACAGTATTTTTACCTTCGCTTATTTCTCAGCAGTAAATGCAGTTGATATATGCATTAGTCACAACACATAGTTGAACTTTGAAGGGGGGAAAAAAAAAGTCATTAACCCAAGACGACAGACTGCTGCTCACCTAGCACTGTAGAAATTGATTTTAAAGCATTGTCTATATGTGTGGACTGCTGAAGTTGCCGTGCTTACTTTCATGGGTTACGGCACTGGAAGAAATAAAGAAAGTACAGCTGCCTAAGTATGCAAGCTTAACAGTTACTGGAACATTTCCATGCTTTCCACCTGCTTGAAGGCATATTAAAAATTAATATTGAAGTGATGCAAAGTGAACAAAAGCTAATAATTTTTAAAATTCAATCATGTTTTTGCTGTATGCCGAACTCTAGTCATCAAAAGTAGGTACCAACCCTATGGAGATATCAATCATGCTTTTTTTCTGTTTTCCACTTTAAAAGATGAATTGTAACTAGTCTCATGTGTAAGGTAAGAAGGCATCTCAAAAATTAAAAAGGACTCACAGAACAATAATTATGCTAATTTACATTATCTCTCTCTACATCCTTTTTTATTTAAAATCTTTTTCTACGTATTTGTTTCTGAACCAACAGCATGACATGAACAGACCAATCTATTTCCTTCTACCTGTTTTGGTGGCCTTCAAGAGTGCACCCTCTGCCAAAGCAAAACCAATCGTAACTGTTCCATAACAAAGAAGTAGTATTTAGCTTTCAGTGAAAAGATTATGCTTGTTCTTGCTTAAGAGCCTAGAGTTACAGAATGAAAAGTTGTGCATGGGAAAAATGCCAGAAGGATGATAATCCTTGCTGTCTTATAAAGAAGTCCTCTTTACATAAAAAAAAAAAACAAAAACAAAAAAAAAAAAAAGCCAGCAACTAACATAAGAAGAGCTGACAAAGCCCCCTTGAGTCACTTCTGCAAAATGTTGTCTGTTGGGAGGCAAAGAAGATTTGGCCTGAAGGTTAGTAGTATTGTCTTTTCTGAGGATCTTCAACATGGTCCAGTACCTCCTGATTTAGGAGTAATATTTTTATTTAACTTATAAAGGTGTTTAAGTTGGTGATTGTATTGCAAGTTATGCAGAAAGATAGAAGGCATACACCAGTCTGCCTTTATGCTCGTGGAGATATTCAGAGCTTCTAAAAAAAAACCCCACAGGCAATCTCTAAAACCGGTGAGAAGAAACAGTCTGATTTATTTTTTTAAATAGAGTTGAAGTAAAAATTGAGGCTGAGGTATGATTTTTTTTTTTTTTTTTTTAAGTTTGAGATGTAGAAGAATTATAAAAGTCATGTTTCCAGAGTTCAATTTTGACTAGCTTCGCAGAAGCCTTTGAGAGGTGAAGGAGATAAAAGACTCACTTAGGAAATCTAACTTTTACCACAGATTCAACTCGATACCTTAAGGCAGGGACTATAGGACTGTCATTTCATAAATCTGTAAAGGAGATATGATTAGAGCAGATGGGTTTGGCTATTTAAGTTTGACGGGGGGGGAAGAAGGTGTGTAGCTGAAATACTGAGCAGAGGTAGATCTGGGCACTGAGATCATGGAAAGACTGCCCTTTGCATCCAATAGCATATCCGTGAAGGTATGATTATACTTTTTTTGTTGTCTAGAGCATTCAAGTTATTAATTTTTGATTACTTTCTTGGGAGTTTTGAGGTCATTGCAGCTGGGCAACACACAAAATAATTGATTTAGGCCACTGTGAAAGTAATTTTAAAAGAATGAATGCACTAATCCATACATACTTCCTTTTCTCCTCAGAGCGTCTCACTTTGCTATTTTCCAGGTTTATTTTTTTTTCTCTTCACATTACCCAACTTCCTAATGTCTTTTACAAACAGCTCATTGAGCCTAGTGACCACAACACCATGGTGTTTCAGAAACCTTGTTGCATGTATTAGGTAGAAATTATTTGGAAAGCTTGATTTCAAATTATGTTTATTAAAAACAAAATGTATTTCTTTCTAATAGAACTTTTCTTTCCTGTTTGTATGGATAACTGGTGTATGGTAAAGACACATACTATTCTCTGATGTCTTGCAGGTTTTCATCAAGTTTTCTTAAGTCTTCTAGTCAAAGCATGCTGTGCAGTAGGTAATTTTGTGCTCAGCAGAAATTAATTTGCAGCAGTATATTTTTAAGATTTTTCTAGTGTTGCATGATTTATTTTATAAATTTATACACTCTAAAATAAGTAGAAATGAGTATAAATTCTGTTTGCACTAGCCCTGGGGGCAGATTGTTCCATAATACCACACTTGTTATGGTCAGAAGCATTCTGTTATTTGATATCCTAAATCTATTTCTAATTAGTTTATCTTCAGTTGTTACAGTACATTAATAATTATTATGTAGCTTTTTTCTTCTCATTGTTTATTTTCCTGGTGCATTAATAGAGAGCAGGTATGTTGTGGTGGCTTTTTTTTTCCCTGAACTTTCATCGCTATCAACAAAACTACACTTTTCTTGATTTCCAAGGAAGGTCTTTGATCATCTCTCAGCTCTTCTGTGTGCGTGTTGTAGTTTGAAGTGATTGTTAGTTAATGCAGATGAGGTGTACGTTGTATGCCATCTGAGATCTCAGCAATGCTTTTTAAAAAAGGCAATAATATTTCTCTTGTCTTTCTGGAAGTAAGCTTCTCCCAGTTGTATCATACTATTTTCTAGTAGTTGTTTCAATCACAGTGATAGACTTGTGTTTCTTTTCTTCTGTTTTTATCAACTAAAGATCTTCAGTTTCATTGCAGCTTTGGGTTTGGGTTTGGTTTTGTTTTTTTTTTTAATTGGTCCTAAAGTGCTGGACCATGCTTTTGAACTGGAAAGTTTCACTCAATTTCTATCATTCCCATGCTCAGAATTTTCTGTTTCTCATATATAACAAATCTTTTCCCATTTTCTGGCTTGATGTGTTTCAATATCCCAGTTTCTTTTCCCACAAATCCTTATAATTTCTGTCTTGAAATGTCTTCATTCCAAGTTGTCTTCTGAAGTTTTGTGTGTCATGCAGTGCTTCAGACCAAAAGAGCAGTAGTGACTTTGAATGATTTTTCACTCTTGTGAAGTCCAGGCAGTATGTTTATGGTTCTAGACACTGGGAATAGCACCTGCAGTTCACTACAAATCCGTGATTGCTTGAGAGAGTGCTTTTGTGGTTTGGGGTTGAATTCATTCCCCCTCCCTCTGTATGGGTGCAATAAGTTCTTTTTGTTTTGCATCCATCTTTTTTTGATCACTTCCATTTTTGCACCCCCATTCCTGTTACTTATTTCTCCTTTATGTTAATCTTTGTCAAAACCAAAGCACTATTCATTTATATTATGGTCCTATGTGTAGATTGTCTTTATCTTCTGCATTTCTTCCACACAGCAGATAGATTCTCCTTTCTCCCATTCTTTTTTCACTTGTGAGATTTGAACATCTGCTGTTCAGTTCAGCTTCTGTGACAGACTGTTTCAGGTTTCCCCCAATTAAGATCCTACTGACAAAACTACATTTGTATTACAGTGATGTAGCAAAACTGTAGTAGTACTACAACATGACTGTAGTACAGCTTCCCCTATATCATGAGTTTTATTACAGTAAAGTTAGAGGAGTGGACAGCAGATTTTTTTCTTGTGACCAGCACTTCAGAAAGAACAGATGGATTTAGGTCAGCATTCTGGAAATTAGTTTGTGTGCATTTATCTGAGTTTTTTGTGAAATGAGATTCACGTGGTCTGCTTTTATTTTATGAATATGATGAATGATGGGGATCGATTTCAATTCTGTTGAAATTGAAATTAAAATCTCGGAGAAGGAGTCATTTCAGCAAGTATTTTAACAGCAGTTAAAATAAACAAACAAAAAAAAAACAGTTAAAAAACCAGCAGGTCTTTAACACTAACATCCCTTTGTAAGACAAGCCTTCTTGAGCACTTAACTCTTTAAATCACATTCTTTATATATTATGGATATCATAGATGATATAATATTTATAATATATGAAGTGATAAGAATATGATAACAACATAAGGTTCTTGTCTTGAACATTTGTAGAGAAAATTATTTAAGTAGGCTTCTGAGGAGTCAGGTCTTGAGGTAGAATATTTTACAATTTCCATTAGTAAGACCAAATATATTAAAGATACTTAAAGTAGCTCATTTAAGTAATGGAAACTGGAAAGCCATAAAACTGCATCGTAAGAACATGTAACTAATTTTTACCAGGACTGAACAAAATACCAGTATTTTATGAAATTTATATCTTCCACCTATTTAACTTTCATTCACCCTAAGTGTTCAGCCAGTATAAAATATGTTTTAAAGTACTTAATCTTGAGCTAACTAAAGAGGCTAAACCCCATGTTTTGTCCTTTTCTGTGTTTTTTGGATGTATCAGTATTTGATTTACCGGGCAATTTGACAAGATTCATTTGTTGTTATGCTTTCTAGCTCCTGGCGACAATATCAGTTCCTGTCCTTTTATTCAGTCAACAAAATTGTTACACAAACCATACTTGAGAATTAAATTTCTGCTCCTGCTGTACAAGATCATTGTCTAACAGAATGTTAGTAGTCTGAGGAGCTATTTCTGTCAATGACATACTCATTACAACACCACAATTTTAACAATAATAGGTCTTTGAATGACAAAATGGAAAAGTTATCTGATGACCCACAAACTACAGTTAATTAATTTGATAAAGCTTTGCATAATTTAATTTTCTAATGAGTTTCTTAATGAAGGTAGTATTTTACATTTAAATGGGATGTGTACTTTGTAATAATAATTTTCATAGTCAAAATGCCTAGTGGTAACTTGATTTGTTAAAAATAAATAAATAAAAATTGGCTCCTGGGGCATTTTTGTATTTTACTGTATTTTCATCTTGTACTGTAATGTTGGTGTTGTTTGTTATTTATACCAATTTTTTGTGAATTATGGCAAAGTTATAATTAGCTTTTAACATTTCCTGTATGCGCTGGAGTGTCACCATGCAGTAGCAATCAGCCACCACAATTAAGAGCAGTGTAGATTATTTCCATGTTATTGCATCCTTGTAGTCAAATAATATAGCAGTCTACAATGGTTCCTTTGTTTGGATTGCATGATAGCAAGTTTTGTACTTGTGGAGTACTGCTGTCCTTCAAGGTTTGGGTGCCATTATAGAAAGAAATGTGAAAGCCCAACTTATGCAAAGGGCATCCTGCATTCACAAGAATTTTGTTTCCTCGTGGTTCAGTCCTATGTTGCTGATGCTTGCATGCTTTTCCAAGTGCAGTTTAAGGAGATGAAGAAGGTTTGCATAGGAAGAAAATAACATGGTCAACTATAGCACTATCCAAATTTAAATAAAAAATTAATGCAGTTTTGTGGTTTTGGTTTTTGGGGGGTTTTTTGTTTGTCTTTTTTTTTTTTTCCCCACAATGTATTTGAATTAGGATAAGTGTACTTGCTGGGGTTTTTTTACCTGACAGATAATGTTGGCTTTGAGTGACTGAGTGTGTGTGTGCACAGAGTGCTAGATGAAGGTCTCTTGACACTGCCATTTCCTACATCCTTTAGCTCTCTACCCTTCAAACAAAAGACAAATTCTGTAAACAAAACAATGAAGGAACTAAAATGGCACAAGTCTGAAAGCAGAATGTATTAAATATATTGTGTAGCAATAAAAACATAAACTTGAGAAGTTAAAAGTATCCCCTAGGGAGTAGCTTGTTGCTCTTCTTGTTCTTTACGAGTCCAGACAAGGTCAAGGACTAGGCAGGTATCAAGACTCTGAGTAGTATGAATTCCAGCATGATGATTTTCAGTGTTCATATCTGCAGAAGACTCTGATCATGTCAAAGTCTGAGCGCTATTTTCTGGGGACGTTTCCCATTACAAATTTTTATTTCCATGGTTGCTGGGCCAGGTATTCCTGCCTTCATTTATATAGCAAGGACCCTGTGAGCCATCTAGTGGGAGGTTTCTTCTTAACACTTGACCACCTGGGAAATCTTTTCCTTGCACCTCTTCTTGTTCAGTCATCCAGCCCCTTAGTCTGTCATGGGACTTCCCTCATCCTTCCCCCTTACTTCTTGTGATCAGAATTCTGTGAAGTGACAGGGGAAATGGGAGCTGCTTTTTTTTTTTTTTTTTTTGTGAGGCTGAGTGACAGAAGTAAACTAGATTTTGTTAGAGCTCTTGTTACTTGCTAGATATCAAAACCTGTAAAAGGTCATTTTAATAAACCAGGAAACAATGGAGTAAGAAAAGGCAGTTAAGTTCATGATAGTTACCTAACTGAAATAAAGAATCCTTACTTATTTAGTATTTGAGCATTGTACAAGAAGAAGGTAATCTTGAGTGTCAACCTAACCTCTTCTCTTTTACAATACGGAATCCAAGTGCCTTCTAAGGAAAGTTGTAGTGACAAGCATCTAGATATATGTTTTCTGCTTTGGGTTGAACTGAACCATGTAAGATAGCGCTAAACCATCTTTACATTTTCTCTCTTTATAATGCAAACTTATGGTAATTCATGAAATATCACTGTAATCACTTCTGTAACACTGTTTGGAAGCTTGGTGTCCCTTGCTTAGTTTCTAGTGGTAGATCCCATGCAGCAAGTTGGATGTATACTGCCAAATGAATGTTGATATATGGTAGGAAGGGGATGGAGCATCTTGGTTTAATTAGAGAGTAAGTTTAGAGAATGAGAATTCAAGGAAGACTGAGCTTCTTTGTACAAGCCTGGGGACTTTGGTGTCCAAGCCTGAGTGGGCTATGGAAGAAGGAGATTGATCACCCTGCAGAGCTAAGCACTGGTACTTCTGCTTCCAGGGAAGTGAGCAACACCAGCAGGACTTGCGGAACAGATTATAGAAAGCTATGCACTTAGGATTTAGACTCTCTTTATGTGCTCTGGTGAAGTTGATGGAGTCTCTCAGACATTAAATGGCATGGCTGTCTTGGATCTGCAAGTGGGAGTCTCCCATGCTATTAGAGACTCTTCCACGTATCTATTTATATATCAGGTAAATCTTAGGCAGACAAAAGGGCAATATTGGATTTTTACTGAAACAGTACAGTGTGATCGTTTACTTTGTGAACTGACTTTTCAAAGATTGTGCAATTTCACATTTTTTAGGATCTTGGATGAAACAAGAAAAGTGCCAATGCAATAAATAAGGTGTTCCAAGAATCTGAGAAACCTGCTGTGCACAGTTCTCAGTCATTCTGCTCATGCTGAATATATCCAACTCTTTTGATATTAATAAGTATACTGAGTATGTGTAGATCAACAGATCAGAATATGCAACCACTGATCTGCAAGGGAACTTTGAAAAAGCCTTGACAACATACATGTAGATTCTGGTAATAGTTGAAACATGTAGATGTTAGAAAACTTACAGTGGTTCACAGTACTGCTAGAACTTTTAATACCAGTAGATGTATGGAGACCAGGGAGAAATCTGAGCCTCAGTATCTTACTAGACTATATTTCTGGACAGGAAAATAAGGGTAAGTCTGGGAAAATAGTAAGTCTGTACTACAAGAACGGTAAAGCCTTAGGAGATCTTGAGGGCACTACTGATGCTTGATTAATTTATTTTTAAAATGTAATTATAGAAGTTATATTTATAGTAGTTCTGAAGTGTAACAAGATGTCTCTCATAGAGCAGTGCTTCTAATACATTTTATTATAGGACAGATTTGCTATACTTTCACATAGACCAGTCATATTTCACAAAGAAATAACATAACTTCAAACCCAAACGGTCTTGGTTTTGTACAGCGAAGCAGAAATGTCATGATAGCCAAGTCACATGCAACATAATACTTAATTGGGCAGTAGTTTATCTACTTTATATAATGCTTTAGGTTGTCTTTGTAAGAAATACATTTCAGGCAAATTGTCACTTACCCTGGTAATTCCACAGATAATTTTGACCAGGCAGTGTAGAATGTGACATGTTAGCATATTTAAGTTTTCTACTCAACATACACAGTCAGACTTGATATCAACCCGTACTTTCTTAATGCTTCGTTAGAACTGTACAGCATATGACAATATGAGAAATCCAGCTTCATGTACTTTTTCCATCTGGTGATTGTTGCTGACCCTGCCTTGTCATATGTCCCATCCTGTTTGCTTTTTCTATGACAACACTGCTTCCATCCCCCAGTCTGTCGGACCCTACAGTTTGGCCACAGTAACCCCCTGCAGCGCTACAGACTGGGGGATGAGTGTCTGGAGAGAGGCCTGGCAGAGAGGGACCTGGGAGTGCTGGTTGATTACCAGCTGAACAGGAGTCCACAGTGTGCCCAGGTGGCCCGGAAGGCCAATGGCATCTTGGTCTGTATCAGGAATAGTGTGGCCAGCAGGTCTAGGGATGTCATTCTGCCCCTGTACTTGGCACTGGTGAGGCCTCACCT